>PVIR01010898.1:12269-48720 GCA_004026965.1 Petromus typicus | reverse complement strand
TTGAGACAGGGTCTCGCCCTGTGGCTCAGGCTGGCCCTCAGCTCAGCCTCAAACTCACATCACAATCCTCCTGCCTCTGCCTCCCGAGTGCTGGGATTACAGGCGTGAGCCACCACGCCCGGCACTGTGGTATGTGGTACTGGTTGCTCCTGGGTGTGGGTCTCCACACCCAGTATTGTTATGTGGTTACCGGGGAATCAAACCCGGGTCCCTGCGCTTGCAAGACAGGCGCCGGAACCACTGAGCTAACTCCCCGGCCCCATATATATATTTTTAAATATATTATATATATAGTGTTTGTGTGTTGCCAAGAATTGAACCTTAGGTCTCATGGGTACTAAGCCAGTGCCTGAGCACTTGCTAAGCCCTCAACCCTTCACTTTTTAAAAATTGAATTCTTTATTGGTACATTTTATATACACATCATGATAACTGTTTTTTTTTACAGCCCTTCCGATCCTTAACCAGAACAAACACCCAGTTTCCTCCTCCCTTGTTACTTTCCTAATTGTTAGTAATTAGAAAATTACTAATGACTAATTAATTTTTCTCTCTTTATAGCACTGAGGCTCAAACTCAGAGCTGCTTATTCTCACTTTAATTATTCTCATGCTTTGGATTAGCCCTGATTTTCTTTTTTTATTTTTTGAAACAAGGTCTCACTTTGTGGTTCAGGCTGGCCCTGAGCTCAGCCTCGAACTCACATCACAGCAATCCTCCTGCCTCTGCCTCCCGAGTGCTGGGATGACAGGCGTGAGCCACCACGCCCGGCACTGTGGTATGTGGTACTGGTTGCTGCTGGGCGTGAGTCTCCACACCCAGTATAGGTATGTGGTTATTAGGGATTGAACCCGGGCCCTTGCGCTTGCAAGACGGGCGCTGGAACCACTAAGCTAACTCTCCGGCCCCGCACAGGGCAGTTCTAATCCCACTGACTAAAGTCTGAGGTCACCTGCACAGCCTGTCTCCCTTTCCTGGGTCCTTTCAGTTGTGAGACTTATCCTTATAGCTGGTAGAAAGTATAAGCCGCGAGCCAGAAGTGGTGACTCACCTCTGTCATCCCAGCACTTGGGAGGCAAAGGCAGGAGGACTGCTGTGAGTTTGAGCCTGGCCTGGACTACATAGTGAGCTCAGGGACAGCCTCAACTACAGAGTGAGACCCTGTCTCAAAAAAAAAGCTAAATCTCAAACCCTACCCCAGATGTACTGAATCAAATCTTTAGGCTAAGAATGCAAGGTGTGCAGCTCAGTAGTAGAGCACTTGCCTACGGCAAGGCCCTGAGTTCCATCTGCAAAAACAAAATCTCCATTTTAATAAATCCTACGGGTGATTTATATGCATGTTAAAAATTAAGCAGCCTGGCCAGAGATGTAGCTCAGTGGCATCAACCCTGCCTGGCAAGTGCAAAGTCCTAAGTTTGATCCCTGGTACCAAAAAAGAAAAATCAAGCAACCTGTCCACACTCCTGTAATCCCAGCTAGGTAGAAGAATCAGAAGTTAGAGGCCAACCTGAGCTACACAGGAGATCCTGCACATAAAAAAAAATAATAGTAAGGTTTTGTGGCCTAGAAGAGAAGAGCTACTCCTGAAAAGCAGTTCTTACAGGCTGAGACCCTCAAGGCAAAGCCTGAGGCTGGGCAGGGGCCTGGCATCAGAGAGTGAGTGTCGAGCAGAGTGACACGCAGTCAGAGTGAGACTTCCGAGGAAACAGAAAGCCACTCCACTTAAACCCGGGGAAACAGGTGCGGAGGTGCACAGAGCCTTCCAAGAAAATACTTCTGGCTCCCTAAAGACTGATGGGGGTGGGCAGAGTGGCACACAGCCGAGATTCCAGCCACACAGCAGACTCAGGACGAGCACCATGAGCCCAAGGCCAGCCTGGGCTCCACTGTGACCAGAACTGCGATCGAGGCTGATACAGCTCAGTCCTAGAGCACCCCTGGGGTCCCTCCCAGTACAGAGCGAAGACGGTGGACTCAATCAGCAGGGATGAAGGAATGCTGCCCACGCAAGGCGTATACGGGAACGTGACTGGTCAGGGGCTGGGTGATAGCCGGGGGCACAAGTGTCACAACGGAAGGAGTTTTTGCGATCAGCGATGACAGACAGAAATGAGGCTTGAAGGCCACACAGCAAATCTCCAGTCACTGTGGGTGGAGTGCTAAATGTTCACACACACGTGAAACCGTTCCACCCTCCTTAGTCCACATCCACTTACCCAAGTGGCACTTCTCATGCTGGCACTCAAAGATTCGTATCATTATCCAGTTTACAGACGAAGAAGCTGAGGCAGAGTTGGTAAATGGCAGAGCTCAGATTTGATGCTGCCCAGCGCCCTGGGAGCTGTCCCTGCAGCCCTGCGGGCCCCTGCTCAGCCTTCCCCCCACCGCACTGCACCGTCCTGTTGAGGGTCCCGAGTTTTCCCTCTCTGCTGCCAGCCTTCCCAGACTGGTGTCCCCACAGCAGCCGACATTTCTTTGGAAGAGAAAATCCAGCCACACCTGTGTCCTGACTTAAGGTTTCTGACTTACACACTCAGCCCGCCGGCCTTTCTAGTCTTATCTTTAGCCCTCGCTTCCGTTTTTTTCTCCTCATTTGTCAACCCCACTAGGCCTTGCAGGTCACACACACCCTCCCTGGGGTAGTTTGCCCTTGGTCCTCTACCCAGAATTCCGCGTCGGTTCCTCTGGTCATTTCCAGGCCTCCAGGGTCCGCCTAAAATGGCCTTTGGTAAAAATGAGTTGGCAAAGCTCCAGAAGGAGGACTCAGTCCAAGGTCCTGAACTTTAGGGAGAAGATGAGCTAGCTGTTCACATAATTTTATTATGTCCAGACTCAGCTCTAACTCTGCATGTTCGTCCCGGCAATCCGCACAGCTCCAGGAAAGCACGATTATGACTTTCCCTTTACAGATGGGGGAACTGAGGCATATCATGGTTAGGAAACTTGACCATGCTCACACGGTGCGCAAGATGGAGCTGGACGTCCACCCTGCGCCCTGGAGTCTGCGTGCTCAACTCGCGGCCCAGAAGCGGAGAGCCGCGAGGCTGAGCCGGTGCCGACCGCGGAGGCCTGCGAGCGCCGGGGCCGCGCCCGCTAGGGGGCAGCGGAGCAGCCTTCCCGGGAGCCGGCCTCCAACATGGCAGAGCGGGAGCCAGCGAGCCGGGCGCCGGCCGGTGCGGCTCCGGGCAGCGGAAACGTGTCCGGCAGCGGCTAGGGTCCGGAGCGGGGCACTGACCGCTCTGAGGTCCTAGAGACCCTCGGGCACCCTCGCGATGGCCTGGCATGCCCGCCCGTCTTCCAAGCCCAGCCCTCCGCGCGCAGCTCGGCGTCCCCGCACCCCAAAGGGCCGATCCCCGACCTCGGCCTCGGCCGTCTCCCCACCCGGTCCTGGGTCCTACTGGTCTCAGACATCTTTTACTACTTTGAGACCTTGTGCCAGTTACCAGATTGTCCTGGGCCTCAGTTTCCTCACCTGTTAAATGGAGTAAACACTACATCACGGAATGGAGGAGCTTAAAACCGCGCCTGGCACACAGCGCACTGACACAGCCCACTGCTCTTACTGCTGCCCGGCTGCTCCCCACACCCCCACTGCGCCCCACCTCCGGGCCTCTCCCGGGGCGCTGCCCCCACACGGCTCGGCCCGGCCCCTGCCCGGCGCTCAGTCCTGCCTGCAGACACCAGCTCCGTGGGGACCCAGGTACGGTACAGTTTAATCCCTAGCTCCGCGGAGGCCTGGCGCACGGCAGGCAGACGTCCGAGGGGCAGCCGGGCAGCAGGCGAAGGATGGGCCAGCCGGGGCTGGGCGGGAGAGGGCAGGGCTGCTGGCGCCCCTCCCAGGGCCGGGCCCGGGCGCCAGGGGAGTGTCACGTACCTCCTTGGGGTCCATGGGGATCTTGAGTTTCACCACCTCATACTCCTCACCCTCTTCCTCCTCACCCTTCACCAGCAGCACCATCTCCTCCTGCATCTCCTCCTCCTCCTCCGCCTGCTGCTCGCCCGGCATGGTGGTGTCCTGGGGCGGGGAGCTGGGTCAGAGGCTCAGGACCCGCCTCCCCAACCGTGGTCCCTGCCCCGGCCTGGCGAGAAGCCGCGGTTCTCCCGCCCTGCCCTCGCCCCGGAGTCCGACCCTTTCCCGCCCACCCTCGCCCGCTCGCACGCTCCGGCACTGCCCAGAGACCAGCCCCCGGGACGGCGGGGCACTCCACTCATCCCGGCGTTCAGGGCCTCCGCCAGTTCGAATCTGCAGCCCCCGCGAGCGGCCACCCTCCCTGCGCTGAGTCACTACCGGGCTGGGGTCGGAGACCCGGAGCCTTCGGGCACTGGCTGGAGGCAGGATGGAGCGAGACCCCGCCGAGGGGCGCGCACTCACCAGGCGGAGGCTCGGGGCCCGTGCGGCCCCGGACCTGCGCGCCTGGCTGCTGGGCACTGCGAGGCCGCGGGGCGGGGGGCGGGGCGGGGGCGGCGCCCTCGCGGGCGCTCATTGGCCCGATGGTCAAGCCCCACCCCCGGGGCGGAGCCCAGGGACCCAGGCGTTCGGCCCAACGCCCTCTGGGCCGGGCCTGCGGAGCGCCTGGGTCGCTGTGGCCCGGTTCCGGCTCCGGCTCCGGCTCCGACCTACCCTGCGGCGGCCTCCCGAGCCGCTCTGGGCTCTCCGGCGCCGCTGAGTGCGGCCGCCCCGCCCGCGGTAGACCACGTGCGCCCCCGCCCGGCCCGCTCTCGCGGGCGCCCCGCCTGGAGGGCGGACCCCGGTACCTCGGGACCTCTTCTCCGCGATTCCGCCGCCTGCTCCCTTCTGCTTCCGGGATCTCCTGGCCTGTGGGAGAGCTTGGTCCTTCCTACATCCTGCACAGACCAGCAGTCACCAAACTCCCGCTGCCCTTACTCTGTTGTGCCCGCTGTCCTCTTCTGCTAAGAGCTGACGCGCTTTTCCTCGCGTGAGCTGCACACTGAGGACCATAGCCCATTTTATGGAGGCAAATTACTGAAATTACCCTGAAAGGTTTCCTAACATTCCTAACAACCTGTAGATCACCCAGGTGGAAAGTTAGTAGCCCAGGGCCAAATCTAGTCTACGTGAATATCTTGTTTGGGCCTCTGGACTTTCATAGTTTTTAAGAGTTTAAAATGCCTGTGTTCGAAGTGCATCCCTGTAATCCCAGGATTTGGAAGGCTGAGATAGGATTGCCCTGAGGCAATCCTGAACGAACAGAGCAAGACGCTATCTCAAAAGAACAGAAATAATAATAATAATAATAATCATGTAGTAGCACTTGGTGTCAATTCCCGGCACCAGCAGCACCATCACCAAAAATAAATTTTCCAAACCGAAGAGAAGCTGGGCGTCGCGGCACGTGCCAATAATCCAGCGCTTGGGAGGCTGAAGCAGGATCGCTGCAAGTCGGAGGTCAGCCTGGGCTACACAATGAGACCCTGTTTCAAGAAAACAAAAGAGCAGAAGAGAAATCTTACAAATTTAAATTTCCAATATTAGAACATTGGGACATGGGCTGAGGATGCATGCAGTCCAGTGGTAGAACAAGCGCCTAGTATGAGGTCCTGAGTTCATTTCCATCACCGCAAAGAACAAAAAGAAGAGAGACGTCGGGGGAGGGCAAAAGGGAGAAAAGAAAGAGAGAAAGAAAGTGGCATAGCAGTGCTGCCCACAATCCCAGCCCTTGGAAAGCTGAGGTGAGTTCGAGATGAGCCTGGACTACAGGTAAGACCCTGTCTCAAAACCGAAAAAAGAAAATGAAAAAAAACTGAAATATTACATATAGAAATCTGCATCTCCCATTTTCTTGAATAAGTGGATACCTAATTCTCCCATTTGATGAATGGCAACTAAGATTCAGAGAAAAAAAGCAGGCAGTAAGCATTGGTAGTCCCTGTATTATCTTTTTACAACAGCCCCTAGGAGATCAGTAGTACTTTCTCTATCTGACAAATGAGAAAACTCAGCCTTAGAAAGGTACAGTAATTTGCTCGTGTCACAGCTGGTCGGCAGCAGCATCGATGCTTTTGCTCTTGTATTACACTATTTCCCAAGAATGAAGTTCCACTAGGAAAGTGGTGTCAAAGCTACGATTCAAATGTAACCCCTCTCGGAGACCAGGACAAGATTCAAATGCTCGGGTTACACCTGTGGGAATGTGGGCTCTTCCTGAGAGCGAGGGAGAAGGGCGTGATGCCTGGGGATCTGCACACAGCATCCCCCACAATGCCTCTTTGTATCTGCGCCCTACTCGAGCAGCCATTGAGTACTCTGCGCCTGGCACCATTCTAGGCACTCGAGTTGTAATAGTGAGAAATCAGTATCTTGCGACTTAGACATTTATAAAGATGAACAAAGTATAAATAGAGCTGGGTGATACAGTGCACACGTGTAATCTCTGCTTGTGGGAGGCTGAGGCGAAGGATTGTGAGTTTCAGGCCAGCCTGGGCTACCTACCGAGTTCTAGGCCCGGCTGTAATATAGCAAGATCACGTTGAAAAAAAGGAGGGGGAAAGGTGGAAGAAGGAAAGGAGGGGAGGAAGAGAAAAGAAAAAGGCGGAGGAGGAAGGAACCAAAGTAGAGAGAGGAAGAGGGGAAAGAAGGAAGAGGCAGGTTTGTGCTGGGGTACAAACAAGCTGACAGGGGAAATCTGTACGGGAGAGACGCAGCAAATGTGTACCAGGGCAAAATTATAGCTGGAGCCCATCTCTAGCAAAAGCAAAGCTTTCTCCCTTGCCTCGGGATACTTAGTGAGGAGATACAGCTGGCGTAGTGCAAGATCCCAGTGGAAGGAGCTTCTTGCTGCTTGCAGCAGGTGCTTGTCAAGAGATGGCCTTAGACCTGCTCTACAAACACACGCACCCATCTTGCTTGCCGTCCCACCGAGCCCCTGTTCTGGACAACCTCAGAATCTAGCAAGATTATGATACAGTGCAACACACTGAGCTAGGGATGTGGCTTCAATAGAGCATGTACATTTAGTGTGTGCAAAAATACGGGTCTGGGGCCAGGGATTTAGCTCAGCCTTGCAAGCACAAGGGCCTGGGTTTGATCCCCAGTAATCACACACCACAGTGCTAGGCGTGGTGACTCACATCTGTAATCCCAACACTTGCAAGGCAGAGGCAGAGGACTGCTAAATTTGAGGCTGAGTTCAAGACCAGCCTGAACCCTGTCTCAAAAAAGCTAAAAAATAAATTTAAAAAAATATGGATTTGATCCTCAGCATTGCAAAACGTAATACACATCATGGGTTCGATATTATATATGAAAAGGATGAGCTGGGTGCAGTGGCACACACTGTAATCCCAGCATAGTAATTTTAGCTGAAAGAGGACCACAAATTCAAGGTCATCCTGGGCAACCTAGTGATACTTTGTTTCAAAATTTAAAAATTAAAAAGATCTGAGGATGGGAAGGGGATTTAGCTCTGGTTCTGGCCTCAGCCAGCAAGCATGAAGTCTGAAATTTGATTCCCGGTAACCATGTACCACAGAGGCACGCATGGTGGCTCATGCCTGTAATCCCAGCACTTGGGAGACAGAGGCAGGAGGATTGCCGTGAATTTGAGGCCAGTTTGGGCTACATAGTGAGTTCAGGGTCAGCCTGAACTACAAAGCAAAACCCTGTCTCCAAACAAAACAAAACAAAAACAAAACAAACTCTGGGGGAACAGTTGAGTGGTAAGAACGACATGGGCTCCATCTTCGGTGCAGAGAGGGGTTAGGCACAAAAAGAGTTCCTGCAGAAGAATCTCAGATTGTGGAACTCCCCTGAGTGGGCCCCACGGAGGAGATTAGCAGTGATGGGGCTTGACAGACGCTGGGGGTTTGCCAGACTGACGAAGGTTATGGGGTTGGAAACTTGTGACGTGCGCATATTTCAAGAACACTTTCACAAAACCTTTTAGGGAAGCCCGTGAGTGCCAGTGGTTAGGGCTGGGAGTAGAAACCTGACCTTCTCTCATTATTCTGCCTTCCACCGTTTCCCCTCAGCCTCGCTGAACCTTACCTTGTTGTTTAATCCCTGAGAATTTGATTTGTGTTTCTCGAAAGACTCATCCTGTATCTCAGCCTTTTTTTTTTTGTACTGAACATTGTACCCAGCCCTTCTACTCTGATATTTACTAGTTCGAGGCAGGGTCTTGCTAAATCGCTAAATCGCCCAGGCTGAGTGGATCTTTGGAGCCTGGAAGTGCTGCGATTACAGGCGGATGCCACGGGCCTTTTCTTTTTCTTTTTTTTTTTTTTAACCGTTTCCTCCTAGATTTCCCAGGCCGATCTTGAATTCCTGGGATTCCTGGGCTGAGCGACCCTTCTCCTCTAACCGCCCAGGGACTGCAGACCACGGCCATCGGGACCGGTCACACACTGGAGGCTGACGAATGTGGCGGTGCGTGCTCAAAATCCCAGCACGGAGAGGCAGAGGCAGGAGGATGACCGTGAGTTGGAGACCAAACAGGGATACAGTTAGAGGCGACAGTGGACTACATGGTGAGACCGTCTCATAAATAAAGGAATGAATGAATGCATGATTGAATGAATGAATGAATGTCAGGAGCCTCCTTAGAATCAAGAACTCTGTGTGTGTGTGTGTAAACAAAATTCAAGAAGCACGGAGCTAAAAACACCCAAGTGGAAGTGGAAGGCTTGCATGTCAACTGAGGGGAGCATGGGGAGATGGAGCGGGAGGACAAGGCGAGAATGCCAGCGAGAGGACCGCCGCCAGCCCCCGCGGCCCGCTCGAGACGCGCGCCTGCGCACTGCCCGACGGAAGCCGGCGGGGACCAGGCCCGAACGCGGAGCTCGGCGCTTTGCTGCCGCACTCAGTTTGGCCGGGGTGGAGGGATTTCGCTGCAGCGCGCTCATGTAAGCGCTCATTGGTTTCCAGGAACGCCAGACTGAGAGTCGCGCTCTCGCCAAGGCCGTTTCCGCGCGATCCGTGAGACCCGGGCGCGCGAAGTCCAAAGCAGTGGGTGAGCGCCCGGCGCTGTTGTCCCTGGTTGGGCAGGCGAGGTCCCCTTGGCGCTGTCTTCAGAACAAACCGTGAAGCCAGTTCCCTGGGCGGCAGGGCCAGGCGGGCAGCAGGGCCTCGGGAAGCGGGTGCCTACTGGGCGGGCGCATTTACCTGCTCAAAAACAACGGCGCCTTCCCTGTCGCCAGACCTCTCTACACAGTGTGGCGCAGTTTCCCTCTAAGTGGGAGGCTCCGTGCCCAGCCGCTGCGTACTTGGTGTCTGAGGGAAGCCCCTCTGGCCATCAGATGTTGGCCCTGGGGGACGTCTTAAATCCAGACGGTGGAGCTCTAATGCGGCAGACTGTGCCACAGCTTCTTTATCTCACAGTCAAAGGAAGGGACCCCCAAGTTTGCAGACAGCTGGAGGGCTTTGTATGCAGTGACCCCTCCGCACCGCTTCCAACCCTTGCCCTGCGTGCCCACACACTCACACCCCTACACAAAAGTCAAACTCAGACAGGAAATTGATCAGCAAGGAGACACGGCGCTTCCCTGGCCTCTTCCAGCCCCACACTGACCCCGACAGGAGACTGCCTCTGCCGCTGTCCGGAGGACCTGGCGTGGCCCGCGTTCCTCCTGCTGTCTGCAGCTGCTGTTCAGGGTCGATGGGCATCCTCAAGGCGCACTGGTCGGGGTCCCTGCCCGAGTCTGTCCTGTGGGTGGAAGTTAGCAGTGGGGCCGTCCACTAAACGCACAGTGGGCCAGACGCCTCTCCTCCATTTTGACACCTCAAATTCCACAGGCTCCTTTGCTCCGGTTCTCAGGTCAAACCCTGGTCTCCGGCAGGGCTGAAAGGGAAGGACTGAACCCAGAGAACACTGAGTTACACCCCAGCCCCTTCTGAGACAGGTTTTCTTGTAAATTGCCCAGGCCGACTCATATCCCTGTCTCAGCCTCAGGTAGCTAGGATTACAGGTGAGCCACCCCACCTCACCAAGGGTCCAGCTTTTGGGTTTTCTTTATTGGTATTTTTTTGAGACAGGGTCTCTCTCGCTTTGTAGTTCGGGCTGGCCCTGAACTATGTAGCCTAGGCTAGTCTTGAGTTCACAGCAATCCTCCTGCCTCTGCCTCCCGAGTGCTGGGATTACAAGCGTGAGCCACCACTCCTGGCATCGTAGTATGTGGTACTGGGATCAAATTTAGGACCTTGTGCTTGCCAGGCAACACTACTAAACCCTGGTCCTAGTTTTTTTAGGTTTTTTTGAGACAGGGTCTCGCTTTTGTGGTTCAGGCTAGCCCTGAGCTCAGCCTCAAACTCACATCACAGCAGTCCTCCTGCCTCTGCCTCCCGAGTGCTGGGATGACAGGCGTGAGCCACCACGCCCGGCACCATGGTCTGTGGTACTGGTTGCTGCTAGGCGTGACTCTCCATGCCCAGTATGGTATGTGGTTAGCAGGGACCGAACCCGGGCCCTTGCACGTGCAAGACAGGCGCCGGAACCACTGAGCTAAATCCCCAGACCTCCCTGGTCCTAGTTTTATTTTTTTGAGACAAGGTCTTGCTATGTAGTTCAAGCTGGTCTTGAACTTGTGGTGATGCTTCTCCTCAGCCTCCTGAGTGCTGGGATTACAGGTGTCTGCTACAATGCCCAGCAGTCAATTCTTAACACAGAAGAGGCAGCAGGAAGTATATATAAAGATCCTCAGGCTAAGGAGTTTCTATTTTCAACAAATATTTATTGAGTGTCTACTGTGTGCCAGGCAGTGTTCCAGAAGCTGGGGTTCAGCCCACACCGTGGTCCTGACGCTCGGCCTGGGCGGTTTCCTGAGTGTTGCGGTCTCCAGTCCCTACCTCTATCTAGTCACACCTCTCCCCTCCTCCCCCCGCCACCCCCAAGCCCTTTCTTTGCTGCTCACCCACAGACCTCCCTTTGGTCTCCTGGGCCCCTACCCTCCCTGAACCCCTCATTCCAGTCCCACAGGTGGCTCCTCCTTGAGGGGCCTCAGGACCAGGTGCCCACGCTGGTGCTTGATGCGGGCCGAGCTGTCCGCGAAGCCCTTGCCACACTCCGCACACTTGTATGGCTTCTCCCCGGTGTGTGTGCGCCTGTGTTTGACCAGATCTGAGCTCCGTGGGAACTCCTTCCCGCAGAAGCCACACGCGTGGGGCTGGCTGGGTACAGAAGGCTGGGTGCAGACCAGGGCCCGAGGGGCTGTGGGTGCCAGGCCGGGGGGGTTTCGTGGCCTCAAGAGAGCAGACGGTGCTGATGGCCGAGTGCGTCCGCCTCGGTGGGTGCGCAGGTGCTTGACCCGGGCAGAGCTGTCTGCGAAGCCCTTGCCGCACTCGGGGCACAGGTAGGGCTTCTCCCCCGTGTGCACGCGGTGATGCTTCACCAGGTCAGAGCTGCGGCGGAAGCCCTTCCCACACTCGGGGCACTTGTGGGGCTTGTCGCCCGCCGCCAGTGGGGGCGGTGGCTCGCCAGCCTGTGGGCCCCCAGGTTCTGGCTCCAAGCCGGGCAGGCCAAAAGGCCCATCACCCGATCGTGAAGGACTTCGGGGGGTGAGTGGGGGGCTGGCGGCCAGAGGCGGGGGAGGTGGGCTGGGGCTTAGGGGGGTGCCGGGGTGGCCAGTGAAACTGAAGGCCTGGGGCTGCATGTGTGTGAGCCGGTGGCGCAGAAGGGTGGAGCTGAGGCTGAAGGTGCGGGCACACTCTGGGCAGGCGTGCGGCCGCTCCCCGCTGTGCGTGCGCAGGTGCTTCACGCGGGCGGAGCTGTCCGCGAAGCCCTTGCCGCACTCGGGGCACAGGTACGGCTTCTCCCCCGTGTGCACGCGCAAGTGCTTCACCAGGTCAGAGCCCCGGGCGAACTCCTTGCCGCACACGTCGCAGCCAAAGGGTTTGGGCCCCAGGTGACTTCGCTGGTGGCTCAGGAGGCTGCAGCTGAGCACAAATCTTTTGCCACAGTCAGTGCAGATATATGGCTTATCCTGGGCACTGGGTCCCTGTGCAGTTGCTGTGGCTGCCCGAGAGGGCTGCCTTCGGGACACCGCTGGCCGGGGAGGCTGCTCCCCTCGGTGCGTCCGCTGGTGCTTTATCCGGGCAGAGCTGTCACCGAAGCCCTTGCCACAGATGCCACACTTGTAGGGCTTCTCTCCCGTGTGAGTCCGCTGGTGTTTCACCAGGTCAGAACTTTGCCGGAAACTCTTGCCACACTCGCCGCAAATAGTGGGGCGTTCACCAGCAGGGATCCGAGGTCGAGGGATCTTTGGGGGGCCCTGGGCTGGCGGCCGGGCTCGACAGGGCTTCTCACCACTGTGAGTTCGCTGATGTTTGATACGGGCTGAGCTGTCCCCAAAGCCCTTGCCACAGACCCCGCACTTGTAGGGCTTCTCCCCAGTGTGAGTCCGCTGGTGCTTCACCAGGTCTGACATCTGCCGGAAGCTCTTGCCGCACTCCCCACACACCGCAGTGCGGTCAGTGCTAGCCTGGCCCCAGCGCGGTTCGCCCAGGACCCGGGGCCCTTGCTTCCGAGGCTGAGGCTTTCCCAGCCCCTCTCTCTGGACCCATAAATCATCCCAGGTTTGGATGCCTTCAGCTTTGAGACAGTCACCTCCTACTTCATGACCTGCGGCTAGATGCGCCTCTTCCTTGAACTCCAAGTCCTCTTCATCTTGTGGGGCATGCTCAAAGTCATTTGGCTGAGAAATCTCCACGTTCTCACTTCCTAGACCTGGGGAGAGAGAACAGGGTTGTAGGCTTCTACCTCTGCTACAGCGTTTATCTCATTCTTTTGGCTTACATTTGTTTTTTGGTGGAGACTGGGTCAATTTGTAGTGTAGGCTGGCCTCAAACGTGAGTGGTCATGTTGCCTCAGCCTCCTGAATGCTGGGATTACAGCTGTGCACCACCATGCCTGGCATTTTTGGTGTGTGCTTGGTGCTAGGGACAAAACCCAGGGCCTAGCAAGCTACAGGCTCTACCAGTGGGCTACAACCCCAGCCCCCAGGACCCAGGCCCTTAGCCTGTCTTTGATAATAACCTCCTCAGAGACTTCCTTGCAAACATGTGACCTCAAGGATCTCTCATTCTCTTCTGAACTTCTGGAGCAATTATTGTGAATACCGCTCAGTAATAGTAATAATAACAATATCAAGGGCCAGGGATTTAGCTCAGTGGTTCCAACACCTGCTTGGCAGGTGCAAGGTTCCAGGTTCCATCCCTGTAACCACATACAACAATGCCGGCCCGATGACTCACACCCACCAGCAATCAGTACCACATACCACAGTGCGGGGAGTGGTGGCTGATGCCTGTCATCCCAGCCCTCAGGAGGCAGAGACAGGAGGACTGCTGAGTTCAGGGCCTGCCTGAACTACAAAGCGAAACCTTGTCTCAAAAACAAAAATAAAAACCATCAACAACTTCATTTTACTATACCCTTAATATATGCCAATCTTTTTTCTTGAGACAAAGTCTCACTTTTGTAGTTCAGGCTGGCCCTGAGCTCACTATGTAGCTCAGGCAAGCCTTGAACTCATAGCAGTCCTCCTGCCCCTGCCTTCTGAGTGCTGGGATACAGATGTGAGTCACCACGCCTAGCAGCATCCTCATTTTACAATCCCGGAGATGAGAGAATTTAGGTCATTTGCTCAACTTTCTAATAGTGAAAAAGTAGCAAAGTCAGACTTGTAACTCTGGTCTGATACCCAAACCTGTGCGAACCACTTCGCTACGGTGTCTGTGTCTGGAAAACACGGTATTTATTCGCTCTTTCTACGATGATGTAGCCTATTCTCTGTTTATTTCAGTCACCTCGTTTCTACCTGAGTTTATGTCCTCACACCTATGCCAGATGTCCAGAGGTGGTAAAAAAGATAATGAAGTATCAACAATTGCAATTGTGAATTAAGAACACGTCTGTTGTGTTGCAAGCAGAGGAGATGAGACAGAGACAAACAATAGCAGCAGAACAAAAAGAAAATCGTTGAGTGGAATCGAAGATCAAGCTGAGAGGGATGTATCACCTAGTCTGAGCATGGCAGGGCTGAATTCAATAGCAGGCTAAAGAAGACAAGTTTTTATTTTCTGTTCTGGAGATTGAACCCAAGGCCTACATACTAAACTACATTCCCAACCCTCTTTAAATATTTTTAAACTTACAGGTAGGGTCTTGATAATCACTATGAGTCACTCTGAAATCCAGGGTAGGCTCTAAACATTGGCATCCTCCTGCCTCAGCTTCCCAGAGTGCCGGGATTAAAGGTATACGCTAGGCGCCCAGTCTGACAAAAGTAAAGCTTTTAATTAGTAGTTACAAGGGAACTAGAGTAGGTTTCTGGGGAGAAGAAATTCGATCTGGACTTAGATCCATCTGGCTACAGAATCAACACTGGGAAGCAGCGGGCAGAGGACGCTGGAGACGCTGCAACTGCTGAGACACAATGAGGCCTGAAGTAGGGCAGAGGCAGAGGGTGGTGACGACTGGCGGGGAAAGAGAGTCCTTGGGAAGATGCTCCTCAGACCTGGCGCGCTCACGCTGCCCTGTCCACGGGCACAGTTTATGCCCTATTTTACCTGGCTTCCCACGAAGCAGGCAGGGTCCAGCCTCGGCGCCCCGCCCAGCATTACCTGGCCCCGCTGAGCGCGGCCCTCACCTGTGCGGGCGCCCCTCGGCGGCTCCCTCCGCTCCGGCCCGCGGAGATCCGAGCCCCACGGCTCCGCCGCGCGCTCCATCGCCGGCACGCCGCCTGCGGCAAGGGGACAGACACATGCTCGGTCACACCGCCGGGTGACCCCGCCGGCGCCGCTGCACCTGCCGCTCCTCCTCGCCGCGCGCCGCCGGCCCCGCTCACCTCCTCGGCCCCTCCGGCCGCGCCGCCGGGGCTCTCCGGAGCTTCTCGGCTGGGCTCGGCGCTCAGGCACGCCGGCGGCTCCGGAACGCGGGCTCCGCGCCGAGCCGGCGGGGGCTCGGCCCAGGCGTCGCGGGCGCCGCCGGGGGCGGGGCCGGGAAGCGGAAGCCGGCGCGGGCCGCTCTAGGACGCGGGAGGACCGGCGCGCCTGTGCGGCCGCCCGCGCCGCGGGAGCTCGGTGCCCGGCGGCGCGGGCACGTCCGCTCTGCGCCGAGGCCGGCCGCCCGCACTCGGTGGTGCGGGCCGCGCGCTTCCGGCGGCGAGGCCGGGCTCTCAGGCCTCGCGGGCCTCCGGGCCGGCGGCCGCGGCCGGAGAGACAAAGAGCGAGCGGCCCACAGCCCGACCCGGAGAGGGCTGGGCAGGGGCCCAGGCAGACAAAGGGCGGCGGGGACCCAGACGGGGCGGGGCGCCGAGACCCGGAACAAAGCCGGCGGGTCGGAGGGGCCCGGGCCCGGGCGGGAGAGGGGGGGCTGGGCTCGGGGTGCCCGGTGGAGGCCCGGGGAACGGCGGGCCGCACCGACCCGGGCCGGGTCTAGGACCCGCAGCCCGAAAGACGAAGGACGGCGGGCCAGCAGAAACGCGGACAAAAGCTTGACCACCAGAGGCAGGCGTAAAAACAGATGGGAGGTAGAACCGGTCTTTGAAGCGAAGGGGCAGGAGTAATAAAAGAGTCGGGGAACCTGAGGGGAACCCGAGAGACCGGGAACAAAAGACAGCAGTCACGGGAAAGGGGGAGACAAGGACACACACAAAGAGGCTGCCAGAAATTGCAGGGACAGGTCCCCGGCGCTGCAAAGGCCACTCCTGGGAGCCGGGAAAATTAAACCATGTGTGCGTCTGGTGGGTCTGCGAGCTGGGGCCCCGCTGCCAGCGTGCCGCCGGGATCTCGGCTGCCTTGCTTTTCTGAGGCGTCCTCGGGCCCTCTGGCAGCGACGGAGAGGGTGACCATCTTTGATACATTGATTCTAATAATTAGCACCCTAGTGGTAAGCCAGGAGTTTGTGAAAAGGGTTGATACCTGAAGCCAGAGGCCGTGCGCATGTCTATAGGCTGAGGTAGGAGCATCGCAGCAAGTTCAAGGCCGACCTGGGCTACATAGTGAGACCCTGTGTCAAAGACAGAAATCCTAAAAGCTGGGGATTCAGCTCACTGTCACCTGAACCTGTCTGGGCAAGTGCAAGGTCCTGACTTCGATCCGCCAGTACCACAAAAGAAAAGATCAAAATGCCTAATATCGGGCCGGGGAGTTAGCTCAGTGGTTCCGGCGCCTGTCTTGCAAGCGCAAGGGCCCAGGTTCGATTCCCCGGTAACCACATAACAATACTGGGTGTGGAGACCCACACACAGCAGCAACCAGTACCACATACCACAGTGCCGGGCGTGGTGGCTCACGCCTGTCATCCCAGCACTCGGGAGGCAGAGGCAGGAGGATTGTGATGTGAGTTGGAGGCTGAGCTTAGGGCCAGCCTGAACCACAAAGCGAGACCCTGTCTCAAAAAACCAAAAAAAAAAAAAATAATAATAATAAATAAATAAATAAGCCTAATATCCAAAATTCTGAGAGAGTAAAATCGCAAATACTGAAATCTTTGGTGAACTCCCAAAATTATAATTCCAACTGAAAAAAAGAGTACGGAAGCCAATTGTGGGGAAGAAATGAATGAATATTTTTTGTTTGTTTGTGGTACCGGCGATTCAAACCAAGACGTTCGCAATGAGCTGTGTATCCCCATACCAATTTTTGTGACAGGGTTTCCCTAAATTGCTAGATTCTCCAGGCAGGGCTAGAAGTGATGAGCTTCCTGCCTCTGTAGCCCAGAGTCTTGGGACTACACAGCTGTACCCCCATGTTTGGGTACTGTCTTTTCTTTTGAGACGTGAGGGTCAAGAACTGAGCTCAGAACATCCAGTCGTCCTGCCTCATCCCACCAAGTTGCTGGGACCGTGAGGATGCACAGCTTCATCCATTTGAAAGTAGCCTGCTTTTAGATGTGCTGAGGATAGTTACATCTTGTTGGGCAGAAGGAACCGACTGGTATCGGGATGGGCACCCTGTAACCCAGCATTCTGGGAGGCTGAGGCAGGAAGATTGTAAGCTTGAACCCAGCCTGGCCAATTTACCAATTTAGGAGACTGTCATCAAATAAAAACTAAAAAGCGTTAGAGATTTAGCTCAGTGGTTTTGGTGTCTGCCTGGCAAGTGCAAGGTTTTGAGTTCGATCCCCAGTATCACATACTACAGTGCCAGGTGTGGTGGCTCAAAGTGAGACCTCATCTCAAAAGAAAAAAAAAGGGCCTACTCGTTAAATGCAAAGATCCTGAGTTCAGTCTTCAGTTCCCGGAATCTAGTAAAGGAGAGCCTGATACTGGAGAGTCAGAATGCTGCGTAAGCCCAGGGAGACCAGGTGGGGAGGGGTGAAGGTGACACTCCAGGAAGAGGACCTGGAAAATCAGAGGCGTCGGGCAAATGATCTGTCTCTAACTGGCCAGGCAGCTGGGACAGTTTCCCACCGCCTGGGACTTCAGAATTTGAGCTCCAGGGTGTGTGCCAGTGCATGCCACGCCTCCTTCCACTCCTCAAGCGCTCGCTCGGCCCGAGGCTGAGGTTTACACTGCGGGAAGAGCTGGGACTGGCTTGCCTGAGCCACGCCCTGGCACCCTTGCTGTGCCGATGGCCTGTGAGCCAGTCCAGGAGAGCCCGAAACCTCGTGGCAGGTTTCCAAGTAGAGCTGACCAGGCTTCTAAAAGTCAGTTCTAAGATGTTTCCAGTAAAGTTGGCTTTGCCCATTCAGACAAATATATGGTACCAAACTCTTAGGAAATCAAAAGCAGTCCTTTTTGTATATCTGTACTTATGAAAAAATAACTTTTCTCAGGCCAAGGATTTAGCTCAGTGCTTCCAGTACCTGCCTTGCAAGTACAAGGGCCCAGGTTCGATCCCTGATAACCACATACAACAATGCCAGGCATGGTGACTCATGCCCAGCAGCAATCAGCACCACATACCACAGTGCCAGGCATGGTGGCTCATGCCTGTAATCCCAGCACTCGGGAGGCAGAGGCAGGAGGATTGCTGTGAGTGTGAGGCTGGCCTGAGCTGCCTAGTGAGTTCAGGGTCAGCCTGAACTACAAAATCGAGACCCTGTCTCAACCCCCTCCGCCCCAAAACCTAGAAAGCTGAACTTGAAAAGGGGTTAGGTCAGGACAATGTTACTAAATTGAAATTTTTCTAATCATTGCGTTTTTCTATGACAATGCGCATTAATTGTACAATAAATAGATGAGCGTGCATGTTTTTATTCTTTCTATCTTTTTTGGTGGGTTGGCCCTAGTCCTCTGCACTAAGCAGCATCCCTGACTCTTTTATTTCTGACTTTTTTATTTTGGGCCTGGGTCTTACCAAATTGCTAAACTTCTCATGCTGGGCTCATGCTGGCGGTTTTCCTGATTTAGCCTTCAGGGCGCTGAAATTTATTAGAATCTCTGGCACTTGCAGAACTCTTCAGAGTCGGGGTCCAGGGCAGAGCACGGTTGCGGAGCCGGGACCGTAAGACCCCCGCACCAGTTACAGACTGTGGAGGGGTGGGAGCTCAGTGGGCTTTTTGTTTTATGTTGTTTTTTGTTGCTGGGATTGAAGGCAGCAGCCTGCATGCCCCGCAAGCACCGCATCCTGAGCTGTATTCCCTGCCCTGGAGTTGTAACAGGGTCCACCAGGCTGCTGGGCAGACAGAGGCGAGGCCCCTCCTGCCCTTGGCTGACGGCCAAGTGCGGCTCCCAGCCCTGCGCAGCCCCGCACCTCCTGGGCTTCTCTCTGGAGGGAGGCGAGGGTGACTTTAGCTCACAGGGCCTGGTCCTGCGCCCTCGTAACTCTTCTCCGGCCTCATCGGGGAGGTGTCTCTCTTCTCCTCTTCCTCCTGCTCCCATCCCTCCTCCCTCCTCCCTCCTCGTCCTCCTTCTTCGGTGGGGGGTTGGACTCAGGCAGTCCCACCGACACCCCCTGTTAGGGAGAAGGAAAAGATGAGACAGAAGACCAGACAAACCCCAGGGGCCCGCTGCCACTAGAGACCAGACAGCTGCTCTCTTGCAGGCTGGGGGTCTCCTGGAGGCCCCAGGAGGGGCTTCAGTCAAGGGCCATGGCTCCTGGCTAGCAGCAAGGCCTGGGGGCGCGGTGGCCGACGAGGCACGGGGCTGGGGTCTGAGGTCCCGGGGGCTGTGCTGGGAGCAGGTAGAGGGTCTCTGCTCAGGATGGCGGCCGTCACAGTCCCTTCCCGGCTCTGAGACACAATCTCAGTCTCCTGGCTGCCCTGGAGCCTGCAGTCCATCCACCTCATCTCCAGAGTAGCTGGGATGCAGGCGTGTGCCTTCGTGGCTGGCTGGAGCGACAGGGTGGAACTGCTGTCTTCACAATATGTAGTTCTTAATATCCGGGAAGAAGACATCTCACCATTTATCAATACATCTTGAAGATTATTTCAGATCAACCCACTGGGATACTGCCTGGTTTTTGTTGTTGTTGTCGTTGAGACAAGGTCTCCCTTTTATAGTTCAGGCTGGCCCTGAGCTCAGCCTTGAACTCACAGCAATCCTCCTGCCTCTGCCTCCAGAGCCCGGCACTGTAGTATGTGGTTCTGATTGCTGGTGTGCATGAGCCTCCACAACCAGTATTGTTGTATGTGGTTACTGGGATTGAATCTGGGCCCTTGCACCTGCAAGACAGGTGCCAGAACCATTGAGCTAAATCCCTGGCTCATGTTTGTTTATTTTTAATTTTTATTTTTATTTATTTATTTATTTATTTTTGAGACAGGGTCTCGCTTTGTGGGTCAGGCTGGCCTTGAGCTCAGCCTCAAACTCACATCACAGCAGTTCTCCTGCCTCTGCCTCCCGAGTGCTGGAATTACAGGCGTGAGCCACCACGCCCGGCACTGTGGTATGTGGTACTGGTTGCTGCTGGGCGTGAGTCTCCACGCCCAGTATGGTATGTGGTTACCGGGGATCGAACCCAGGGTCCTTGTGCTTGCAAGATAGGCGCCGGAACCACTGAGCTAACTCCCCGACCCATGTTTGTTTATTTTTGAGGTACTGGATATTGGATTCAGAGGTGCTAGACCACTGACTAATCCTTGGCCTTAGTTTTTATTTTGAGACACGATGTCAATAAGTTGTCCAGGGCTGGGGACACTGGGATACTCCCAGCAGCAATCAGCACCACATACCACAGTGCCGGGTGTGGTGGCTCACGCCTGTCATCCCAGCACTCGGGAGGCAGAGGCAGGAGGATTGTGATGTGAGTTGGAGGCTGAGTTCAGGGCCAGCCTGAACCACAAAGCGAGTCCCTGTCTCAAAAGAAAATGATAATAAGTTGTCTAGACTTGGATCAAACTTAGTCTTCCTGCCTCAACCTCTGAATAGGCCTGCACACAAGGTTATGAGAATTATTATTATTATTTTTATTATTATTATTTTAGATAGGGTCTCACTACCTAGTTCAAGCTGGCCTTGAACTTCATTGTGTGGCCTAGGTTGGCTTCATACTCAGCAATCCTCCTGCCCTAGCCTCCTCAGTGCTAGGGTTACAGACATGTGTCACACCCCCTAAGAAATAATTATTAATGGTGTCTTTGTACATATGAAAAAGTAAGTCACTGCGCCGGGGATATGGCTCAGTGGTTCCAGTGCCTGTCTTGCAAGCACAGGGGCCCGGGTTTGATCCCCGGTAACCGCATAACAACACTGGGCGTGGAGACTCACCACAGCAGCAGCCAGTACCACATACCACAGTGCCAGACATGGTGGCTCACGCCTGAAATCCCAGCACTTGGGAGGCAGAAGCAGGAGGATTGTGATATGAGTTGGAGGCTGAGCTCAGGGCCAGCCTGAACCACAAAGCGAGTCCCTGTCTCAAAAAGAAAAAAAAAAGAAAAAGTAAGTCACTAAGCCAGGTGTAGTGGCATACACCTGTAGTCCCAGCTGCTTGGGAAGCTCAAGTCTGAAGGCAGCCTGGGCAGTTTAGAGAAATAATCTCAAAATGAAAGATAAAAAGAAAAAGGGATGTAACTTGGGTAAAGAGCCCCTGGGTTTGGGCTGTAGTTCTGAGAAGGGAGGAAAGAGAGGGGACAACGGGAGGCCTACGGTGCCCTCACAGAGCAGGCCGAGCGGCTTGGCCAACACGCTTCCAGGCCTGGCGACCAGAGGGCAAGACCCAGGCGCCAGCAGGGCTGGTGATGAACGGCCCACCTGTTTGGGGTGCAGGTGCGCCCTGCTGTGCTCTCACGGGGCCCTGTCTTTGCACAGGAGAGGACACACAGACGGCACTCCCACCCTCTCCTCTCCCTTCCTTTCTGTCTTCCCGGTAGTACAGGGAGTGGAACCCAGGGCCTTGTCACTAAGCTACATCCTCGGGCTTCTTTCTCTTTTTTTGACACAGTATCGCTCTTTGTGGTTCAGGCTGGCCCTGAGCTCAGCCCCTGACCTCACAGCAATCCTCCTGCCTCTGCCTCCCGAGTGCTGGGATCACAGGCGTGAGCCCCCACGCCCGGCACTGTGGTGTGTGGTTCTGATTGCTGCTGGGTGTGAGTCTCCACGCCTAGCACTGTTGTATGTGCTTACTAGGGATCCCCAGGATTGAACCCCGGCCCTTGCACTTGCAAGGCAGGCACTGGAACCACTGAACTAAATCCCTGGGCCCCCTCTTTCTCTTTTTTTACTCTGGGACATAGTCAAGCTAAGTCACGAAGTTGCCCAGGCTAGGCTTGAGCTTGTGATCCTGCTGCCTCAGCTCCCAGAGGCTCAGAGTGACTGGTGTGACCTACCAGGCCAGGCTGCTCCCTCTTCTTCTTCTTCTTTTTTTAAGTTTTTTGAGACAGGGCCTAACTATGTAGTCCAGGCAAGCCTTGAACTCACAGTAATCCTCCTGCCTCTGCCTCCCGAGTGCTGGGATGACAGGCGTGAGCCACCACGCCCAGCACTGTGGTATGTGGTACTGGTTGCTGCTGGGCGTGAGTCTCCACGCCCAGTATGGGATGTGGTTACCGGGGAATCGAACCCGGGTCCTTGCGCTTGCAAGACAGGCGCCGGAACCACTGAGCTAACTCCCCGGCCCATGCACCTTGTTCTTGCCAGGCAGATGCCGGAACCGCTGAGCTAAAATCCCTGGCGTCCCCCAACTCCCTCTTGTTGTAAGACACTAGTCCTGTCGGGTTGAGGCAACAAATTTATTAAACATTAATTACTTCCTGAAGGGCCTGTCTCCTACAGTCACCCTGGAGTGTTAAGGAGGGCTAGTTTAGTCCACAGGAGAAGCTACAGAGAAAGTGATAAATAAAACCAAAACAAGTGGAGAAGGAACACGGGGCTGGGTGTGGCAGCATACACCTGTCATCGCAGAAAACAGTGGCCCGGCGCAGGGAAAAACAAGTGCACTGCCGGACCTCGGAAGCTGGTGGTCTTTCTGCTGCAACCGTCACGTGGCTCCAGGCCCGCCCGGAGCCCGGGCTCTCTTACCGCAGTCATGGAGCTTTTTCATATCTGCTGCAGGGCTCAGCCAGCCAGCCTGCCTCCTCTCTGGCTTTGTCCCACCTCCCACCCTGCAGAGGGTGGAGGGGACGGAGGTGCTGCCAGGCGTGATGGGCAAGCCATCAGCCGAGGGGGCAGAAGCCTGAGAAGCTTGACGTGGCTCTTCACAGCTGGAGCAGCTCCTTCTCCTCCACCGCCCACCCTCGTTTGCTGTATTTAACTTCCTGCCACCAGAGGAAGTGGGCAGCGATCGCAGGTGCAGCGTCTGCTACCAGAGCCATGGTAAGACCTATACCAGGGACCTGGCATCTCGGCCCTAGCCCCCTTCCCTCAAGGTCCCCACACCCAGGCTGACCCCAAAGCAGGTGCCCGCCCTGGGTCCCGGCCATGCCAGGCCTTGCCTGCCGCCCCCAGGAGCCTCAAGCCATCCCCTCCTCCCGCCTGCAGGACAAGGACTACGTGGGGTTCGCGGCCCTCCCTGGCCAGCTGCACCGCAAGTCTGTCAAGAAAGGGTTTGACTTCACTCTCATGGTGGCAGGTCTGGGGCTCTGGAGAGGGTGGGAGTCGGGCGTCCTCGGGAGATCCCGCCCACCCCTCACCTGGCCTTCCTGCCCACAGGGGAGTCGGGGCTGGGCAAGTCCACCCTCATCAACAGCCTGTTCCTCACCAACCTCTACCAGGACAGACAGGCGCCAGAGCCCAGGGGTGAGTCGTTCTCCACCCCGACCCCGCCCTCTTGGGGGCTGCCCTCCGCCATTTCCGGCCGGCCAGGCTCCGCGCATTTCCCTTCTCTCTGGGAACCCAAGGGCCAGGGCTTCCTCCTTGGCAGAGTGGGTGGGGGCTGCTGTGATCCTGAGACAGGAAACTGTCCTGCCTCGGCCACAGCTTCCTGCCCGCCTCCCTCCCACAGTGCGCTTGACACAGACATTGACCATCGAGCGCCGTGGTGTGGAGATAGAGGAGGCGGGGGTCAAGGTGAAGCTGACCTTGGTGGACACGCCTGGCTTTGGGGACGCCATGGACTGCTCCGACTGGTGAGGATGCCCCGAAGGAGCTTGTGACAGCAAGAGGCCCGCTGGGGCCCAGCTCAGTACCGGGCTGGCTTGTCCTGGCTCCCTCGTCCCAAAGGGGGCACGTGGGCGCCGTGTTGCCTGCAGTGGGCTTTGTGGCACCCGAATTCCTCTCGCTTTCCCTCCAAGTCCTTGGTTGGAACCAGAGGAAGTACTTTTGGGGTCCATGGCCCTGCTCCGCCCCGGGCCTGGGGTCTCTGATCACGCCCTCTCTCCACACCCTAGCTGGCTGCCAGTGGTGCGCTTCATCGAGGAGCAGTTTGAGCAGTATCTCCGGGATGAAAGTGGCTTGAACAGGAAGAACATCCAGGATTCCCGAGTGCACTGCTGCCTCTATTTCATCTCCCCCTTTGGCCGGGGGTGCGGGGCTGAACCCAGGGAGGGGGCGGGGCGGGGCGGGGCCCCTGCGCCTGGCCAGGCCCTGACCAATCTGTGGGTGCAGGCTCCGGCCCCTAGACGTGGCCTTCCTTCGGGCAGTGCACGAGAAAGTCAATGTCATCCCCGTGATTGGCAAAGCTGACGTCCTGACGCCAAAGGAAACCCAGGCTCTCAAGCAGAAGGTGTGGCTGTGACCTCTGACCTTGACCCTAAGTGAAGCCTAAAGCTAAGATTAAAGCCAGCCTGAGATGGGGCCTCATTATATTGTCCAGGCTGGCCTGGAAACTTCAGCCGTCCTGCCTCAGCCTCTGGGGTGCTAGGATTACAGCAGGTGCCACTGAGCCCAGATCTTGGCACAGCCGTTTTGGAGCATGAGGTATTAGACTAGAATGAAATTGCTAAGGAAAGTAGCAGGAAGCTCCCAAAGGTCACCGTTTCTGAAGGCTCAGAACAGGACAGATATGCCAGGCCTGGTGGCACATGCCTGTAATCTGCACTCAGGAGGCTGAGGCAGGAGGATTATTGTGACTTGAAGCCAGCCTGGGCTGCAGAGTGAATTCAAGGCCAGCCTGAACTACATAGTGAGACTCTGTCTCAAAAAACAAACAAAAGGGGCAGGAGACTTAGCTCAGTAGTTCTGACACCCCCCCCCTCCCGGCAAGTGGAAGGTTCCGAGTTTGATCCCTGGGACAAAAAAGAAAGAAAGAAAGAGAGAGAGGAAGAAAGAAAAGAAAGAAAGAAAGGGAAGGGGGCCGGGGAGTTAGTTCAGTGGTTCCGGCGCCTGTCTTGCAAGCACAAGGACCCGGGTTCGATTCCCCGGGTGTGGAGACCCACATAACAATGAATGGGTGTGGAGACCCACACCCAGCAGCAGCAACCAGTACCACACACCACAGTGCCGGGCGTGGTGGCTCACGCCTGTCATCCCAGCACTCGGGAGGCAGAGGCAGGAGGATTGTGATGTGAGTTGGAGGCTGAGCTCAGGGCCAGCCTGAACCACAACGCGGGACCCTGTCTCAAAAAACCTAAAATAAATAAATAAATAAATAAATAATAAAATAAAAAGAAAAAGAAAGAAAGGGAAAAGAACAGGGTGGACGTACAGACCTGAGGGTAAATGCTTGCCGAGGCTGTCCGTGCACAGGGCGCTCTGGTTCTGACCGGGCCCGCCCAGGAAGCCGAGGGGCTCCCACCGCAGCCCCGGGGAGCCCTCTCCTGTGGTCTGGCTCCTGTCTCTCCTGTTCTTGTCTGCGGAGACTTCCTGGTTTCTCACATCTGCGCCGTCTGGCCACTCTGCAGCCATCTCTCACTCTCCCCATCCACCCGTGTCTCACTGATGCCGCCGGCAGGCGTCTGGGTCAGCGCCTTTTTCGGTGGTACTGGGTATGGAACCCAGGGTCTTCCCACTGAACTACCTCCCAAGACTTTAATTTTTGAGACAAGGTCTTGCTAAATTCGAGTCAGGGACTCCAATTTGAAAGCCGCCTGCTTCAGCCTCCCAGAGTGCTGAGATTACAGTCCTGGGCTCCTGTTTTTCCCTCTCTGCATCTGTCCACTCAGATTCGGGACCAGTTGCAGGGGGAGGAGATCAACATCTACCAGTTCCCAGAATGTGACTCTGATGAGGACGAAGAGTTCAAGAGGCAGGATGCGGAGATGAAGGTGAGAGGACACCGGGCGAGGCGGAAGCTGACAGGCTTCTGCCCCAGCCGATGCCACCCTGCTCCCTGCCCCCAGGGAAACGTCCCCTTCGCAGTTGTGGGCTCCTGCGAAGCGGTCAGAGACGCCACGGCAACGAGGCCAGTGCGGGGCCGCTGCTACCCCTGGGGCACCGTGGAGGGTAAGGCCAGGCGCGGCGGCCCCGGCGCTTCCCGCACCCGGAAGGGCCCCTGGGCCGTCCCTGCGGGCCGCCAGGATCCCCGCACACCGGCTCCCTGCCGCCCCCAGTGGAGAACCCGCACCACTGCGACTTCCTGAGCCTGAGACGCGTGCTGGTGCAGACACACCTGAGCGACTTGAAGGAGGTGACGCACGAGCTGCTCTACGAGGGCTACCGGGCACGCTGCCTGCAGAGCCTGGCCCGGCCCGGGGCCCGGGACCGAGCGGGCCGCAGGTGAGGGCCCCTCTGATCTGGCCTTCCCCGCCGGCCGCGCCTCCCGGTCCTCCCCCGGCCTGCACGCCGCCCACATCCAGAGCCCTTCTGTATCCAGACAGGGTCTTGCTCACTGGCCCGGGAGGGACTCGGACTCGCGATCGTCCTGCCTCAGCCTCCCCAGAAGGCTGAGGTGATAGGCGTGCGCCCCTAGCCCACCCATCCCCGTTCGCGCGGACAAGGCTGGGCCTCTAGACTGGAGCTCGCCCAGTCCTGAGCTCCTTCTCCCCTCCAACCCTCCAGCAAGCTCTCCCGCCAGAGCACCACCGAGACCCTGCTGCCCCCGCTGCCCCCGCTGCCCCTGGCCGAGACGGAGAAGCTGATCCGCGAGAAGGACGAGGAGGTGAGCGGGCGCCTGCCTTCCACGCGAGACCGGCGCAGGCCCCCGCCGGCCCGCCGGCCCACTGCCCGCTTCTCCCGCAGCTGCGCCGCATGCAGGAGGTGCTGGCGAAGATGCAGGCGCAGATGCAGCAGAGCCGGGCCCCGGGCGAGCCGGCCGAGCCCTGAAGCCCCGGGTCTTGCAGAGGACCGCGGGCCTGGCCCCTTCCTCATGGGGCAGCGCCCACCCTTCATCCTCATCAATAAAACCGCTTCCCAGGCCGCGGGAGTCTCTCCTCTCACTCCGAGGGCCCTGCCTTTCATCTGAGTCCCTCACATCTGAAGGCTGGCGCGGTGGCACGCCTGTGAGAGGCTGAGGCAGGAGGATCACCATGCGTTCAAGGCCAGCCCGGGCTACATAGTGAGTTCAGTGCAGACCTGAGCTATATAGAGAGCCTGCCTCAAAAGACAAAAATAAAACCAACGAACAAGAAAAGAAATGTAGGGATGTAGTTCAGTGTGAAGACCCTGGGTTCGATATAGCAAAAAAAATAAATAAAAAATAAAGAAATACGTATATATATCAATATAGAAAAAAACCACTTAAGGTGCCGCCAATAAGAAACAAAATGCCAGGTGCGTTTTATTGGGAGTCTCGGGTGGCAGCACCAGAGGCTGAGCGGGGCCTCTACTCCTGGTCCTTGGCGTCGCCGTGCGTGATGACGTAGCAGATGTTCTTGTAGTCCACGTTGCCGCCCACATCCGGGGGGAAGGCCGCCCACATGTTCTTTATCTGCAGAGGACACAAGTGTCTGAGACCTACGCCCTTGTCCCCGGGTGCCCTGCCTCTCCCAGACCCTCCCACTCACCTCCTCCGGGGTGAAGCGGTCGCACTGCGTGGTGAGCAGCTCCTCCAGGCTGCGGAGGGGTCGCACGCGCCCGTGAGAGGGTGCCAGGCTCCTGTCCCCTGCCCCCGCCCTCCCCGCTGGCTCGTGTGCTTTCGCGTCCCCAGGAGACGCGGCCCTGTAGCCTCTTGCCCCTCCCTTGCCCGGCAGTGCCAGCGCGCGGGAATCGCCGGCTTTCTGCTGGGAGCAGCCGAGGGGCCACTTACAACTGCTTCTTGATGGTGCCCTTCCCCTCGGGGTCCAGGACCTTGAAGGCGCCGGTGATCACATCCTCGGGGTCGGCACCTGAGGGTCAGAGGGCAGAGTGCCGAGCGTCCCACAGTCCGGGAGGGGCGGCCGGGCTGGGCTGGCAAAGGACCCTGTACTCACCCTTGAGCTTCTCCCCAAACATGGTCAGGAAGACGGTGAAGTTGATGGGACCACTGGCTTCCTTCATCATGGCGTCTAGCTCCTCATTCTTCACGTTCAGGCGGCCTGGGAGGGGCTGGGGCTGAGTCTGGGGCCAAGGCTGTGCTTGGAGGGCTTGGGGTCACCCCACCCACTTCTCAGACCAGCGCTGTGGCTCAGCGTGGGGCTGCCTTCGAGGAAACCCGAGGCCCCTGAGTCCCACCCTCGCCCCCAGTCCCACACGGCCTGCAGCCCACGGACGCACCCATGGCTGCGAAGGTGTCCCGGAGGTCCTCCTTGTCGATAATGCCATCTCGATTCTGGTCGATTACGGTGAAGGCCTGTGCGGGCAGGGCCAGGGAGGGTGAGGCCCCCAGGCTGGGGAGGGACAGCATCTCAGATGACTTCCCTCAGATCCCCACCCCGGGCAGGTCAGGTTCTGGCCCCGGGCCAGCTGTCCTCTTCCACTCCGAGTGGAAAGGAGGGGAAGGAATTCTAAACCGTGGCCTCAACAGGTGCGCATTCCAGGGAGGCCCGGGAAGGGGCCCTTGGGAGGCCCAGCCCTCACGCACCTCCTTGAACTCCTGGATCTGAGTCTGGTCGAACATGGAGAAGACGTTGGAGCTCCCGCCCTCCGCTGCTGCCCTCCTCTTGGCCTTCTTGGGAGCCTGGGGGGGAGGCCGGGGCTCGTGGGCTGCCCTCACCTCTCGAGGCAGCGGTTAGCCCTGGGCTCACTGCGTTTGTCCGGCTCTTTGGGACAGGGTCTGACCGAGGCTACCAGGCTGATCTCGCTGTCCTGGCAGAGTGACCGTCTGACTTCTCACCCGCCAGACTCGCTCTCCGAGCTCCTGTCCGCGGAATGACTGTGCCCCCTTGGGACTTCCTGAGCGCATCCCGCGGAGGGGTGCTGTGGGTCCCTCCCGCACCCCGGAGCCCAGGCTCTGAGCACCTCGCCCTCCCGTCTGAACCTCTGCTTTCTCCTTTACAAAGCGGGGTGCAGTCCTCGGGTGGGGCGGAGGACCACGGGATGGATGCAGCTGTGGGGGCTCCCAGCAAGGGAGAATCTAGGCGGACGGTCCTTGCCTCCTTTCAGCCATCACCGCTTCCCCTGGTGATTCCACGGAGGCAAGGAGTCGCTGTGCGACCAGCCGGGCTGGCCGGTGGGGAGTCTCACTCACCATGTCTTAGGTCTCTGGGGGAGGCAGTGCGTCCTGCTGAAAAGAAGCAGTCAGCCCAGCTCAGCTGCTCTGGGTTATATAGTCCTGCCCCAGGGAGCCCTCAACACACAAGGGTAACCTTAGCCCTGCGGTGCCCACCCCAGATACCAAAATAGCCCAGCTCAGGGCCGCTCCTTTCTTGGAGGGCCGGCGGCAGCTGGAGCCGGGGAGGGAGGAGGGGTGGTCTTGAGATGCTGCCTCCTTAGGCGGGAAGGGACGTTCATTCTCCCAAAAGAAGGCTGAAATGAGCCAGGTTCAGAGAGAGCCTAAGCGGGGGAGAGACAGACAGACAGACGGATTAAATCTGAATTAGAGGGCATTTACTGAACTTCTGTGTGCCCAGCTTTGCGGGTGCACTCTGACAGGCACAAGCCCTACATCCCCTCGTGGGGGCTCCCCCCTCATTCAGTCAAGAGTGGGTATGTATGTCGGTGCTGGGGGAGCTTAAAGATGGGGGACAGCTGTGCATGGGAGCTAGGGAGCAGGAAGTTCCTCTTCAAGGAGGGGCCATTTCGAGGAAAGATCCCTGTGTGCGCTCAGACTTTCTACTTTAAATCCCCAGCCTTGCTTTCCTCTGTAAAGTGGAAACAGTCTTTATCCCACAGAACTTGCAGGAGAATTAACAGTCATGCCCTGCTTTGGTGGAACTTAGGGTCTAGGGGAAGAGAGCAATACGTGCTGAAATGATGTCAGCTGGTCAGAGCCCAGAAAGCCAGGGGTCCAGCCAGGACTCACAGCAGGCCGGTGGGTGCACGTTAGGTGAAGTAGAGCCCCTAACCGGAGCGGGCCTGCCTGGGCAAAGCCTGGGACAGAAAGATCAGGGGTCCCGCCTGCCAGAAACGTGATGCAGCTGAATCCCAGGATGCAAGGAGCTGACGGCCAGGCGTCGAGGGGGAAGGGGGGGCCTAAGGAACTTGCAGAGGTTCAAAGGAGGAGAATGACAGCCCCAGGAGGAGTTTAGACCGTTTCCTGGGTACTGATGGGGAGGCCGGGGCTCGGGAGGAGAGGCAGAGACACCAAGAGGGAAGCTAGCTGACGCCTCTCCTGCACCACTATGATGGCGGCAGCCCTCCTCTTCACTCTGGGCGAGAGCCAGTCGAGCTGATCACAGGACTTTGGGGCTCCCTCCTGAGCCTCTGGGCCACGGCATCGCAGCGCCTTTCATGGAGTGCAGTCTGGAACTCAGTGGCAGAGAAAGCCTTGAGTTAGCAAGGACACCCACCTCCTGCTCCTTCCCTCCCTCCAGGGCCTGCTGTCCTGAGAAAGGTGCCACCCCCCCAGCTCCATGCCAATGCCTCTAAGACATTTTCTTTTCTGGGCACTGGGGCCCAGCCACCTGTTGTCTCCAAGAAGAGTGAAGGAGCCACCCTAAACTTAGCAGCTGCCCTTGGCCTCCTGCAGCGGCCCCTCCCTGCCTCAGCCGGCAGCTGCTTTGCCTTATATGGTTCCTGTGGGGGTCCAGGCCAGGGGGGAGCCCACTGATTACTGGATTCTGAAGGGGAGAAGGACTGGGGGGTTGAGGAAGTTTGAGTCAAATGGAAGATGGGACTCTGGGCAGGAGATAAGACACTGAAGGCGCATTCATGGGATGTGGGTTTGAGTTGGGAATGAAGATTGAACTCAGAAACCGAGGGGCTGGGAAAGAGCTGGGCTGCACTGAAATTTCAGATGGTGGGTGCTGCAGGTGCCGTGTGGAAATCAGAACCCTCTAACCTAGGGGCTCAGGAGGATGGAGTCCGAGGGGGACCTCTAGAACCTGGAAGGTTGGGGATCACGTCTGTGCACTAAGGACAACCTGGCGGCTCCTGAGAGCTGAGTCTAGGTTCTCAGCAGAAAATGAGCACGGCTGGGCATGGTGGCACATGCCTGCTATCCCAGCACCCAGGAAGCAGACACAGGAAGATCGTGGTGAGTTCCAGGCTAGACTGGGCTACACATAGTGAGTTCAGGGCCAGTCTGAACTAAAGAGAGCCTGCCTAAAAAAAAAAAAATAGAGAGAGAAGCACAGGGAGCTGTGGCAGTGCGGGGAGAGGGACTGCTAGGATTTTGATCCCTCAAAGAATAGGAATGCAGGGCCGGGGAGTTAGCTCAGTGGATCCGGCGCCTGTCTTGCAAGCGCAAGGACCCGGGTTCGATTCCCCGGTAACCACATAACAATACTGGGCATGGAGACTCACCCCAGCAGCAACCAGTACCACATATCACAGTGCCGGGCGTGGTGGCTCACGCCTGTCATCCCAGCACTCAGGAGGCAGAGGCAGGAGGATTGCTGTGATGTGAGTTGGAGGCTGAGCTCAGGGCCAGCCTGAACCACAAAAGCGAGACCCTGTCTCAAAAAACCTAAAAAAAAAAAAAAAAAAAAAAAGAATAGGAATACAGAGGCCAGGGGTTCAGCTCAGTGGTTCTGGTGCTTACCTGGCAAGTGCAAAGTCCTGAGTTCAATCCCAGGTAACCACGTAACACAATGCCGGGCATGGTGGTTCATGCCTGTAGAGGGGGCAGAGACAGGAAGATTGCTGTGAGGCTTGCCTGGGCTACATAATGAGTATGAACTACAAAGTGAAACCCGGTCTCAAAAAAAAAAATATAGATGGGGAGCTCATGGTTCATGGCATTAGTGATTAATGGGTTTGGGTTCTGGGATCCCCCACTAGAAGAGAGAAGCACTTGGAGGCATAAGGTCTGGAGAGCTGGGTTTTAGGCTCTGGAGAGGAGCTAAGGTAGATGCAAGGTGAGGAGAGTTACTTAGGGCTTGAAATTTCTTCAGGAATGGGAGATCAAGGTAGGCGAGTGTTTCTTTGTTGTTGCTGTTTTGTTTTGTGATACCAGGGATCGAACTTGGGCCCTTATGCTTCCAAGATAGGGGCAGAACCACGTGAGCTGAATTCCCAGCCCACGAGAGGGTGAGGGCCAGGGATATAGCTCAGTGGCGCCCTACCTGCTTGGCAAGTGCAACGTCCTGAGTTAGATTCCCCGTACTAGAAAAAGAGGGAGGAAGAGGAGAGAGAGCGCGCGCGAGAGCGAGCGAGCTTAGAGGATTTGGAGGCTCCGAGTATAGTTGAATTAGAGCTAGTGAGGACGCCAGTACAGAATTGGGACACAGCCTGGGGTCCCACAGCCCATCAGAGGGGGACTCAGGAAGGGCAGGCAGCACGCAAAGGCAGCACGGCACACTTATTGTTAAGAGCTGTACTAATGCCCCAGGCCCCTTCTCTGTGCTGTCACCAACTGTCATCCCCTTCCCGTGCTTGTCTCCGGTAGTCACCGACTATCTCCGGTCTGACACCGCCTGCTGGCAGTAGCCCTACTCCTTTGATTGCTTACAATTGGTGGAGACAGCCAGCTATCTTCCTACTCTGTTGTCAAAGCAGAGGAAAGCAATCATTGGCCACTAGGTAAATTAATCGCAAATTTGGCCCGCCTCCCCCCAGCTGTCATTCCTTCTTAACTTCTTAGACCAATTTCTCCGCTCTTCCCATTGACTATAGATGTTGTCTGTCACGGCTCGCCTACTCCCTCTCTCATTGGTTCCTTTTCCAGGGCTCCTATTGACCACAAGCCTACGAGGCCCAGCCTTCTACTACACAGTACCAGCCTTTTAACCCGCCCTTCCGCTGTCATTTACTTTTCAGCTGTTCTTATTGGACCAGGAGGTTCAGGTTCCCCCTTTTTGATTAGTTACCTCCTTCGTCCCGCCTCCTTCCCTCACTCACCCTCTGATTGGTCTCATAGCTCTCCGCCTTCCCCGGTTCCTCTTTCCAGATTACCCACACCCTTCCCGCCTCCAGCCCCACCCACCCTCCCTTCGATTGGCGAGAACTCAGTTCCTTTTCTTCTATTATTCGTCCAAATCCTCAGACTGGGCGGGGAAGAAAAAGGGGCGCGAGGAGCCAGGGTTCGCGCAGGCGTGGAGCGCTGAGACGCGGACCGCTTCGTCGCTCCGCTGCGCGTGCGCAGGCGCGACGTCCGCCGCTTGCCCTAAGCGAGGGGGAGGAAGGGAGAGAGTGAGAGCGCGAGCCAGACCGGGGCGCGAGGCGCTGGACCCTAGGCCCGGGCTGCCGGCCCGCCCCGCCCCGCCCCGCCCTGCCCGCGCCTGCCGCGCCGCGCCGCCCCGCCCCCCGCGGCTGCGGAGCCGCGCCCTTCGCCCTCTCCCCTTCGGGGCGCCTGAGGGGCGGCGCCTTCTGCGGCCTCCCCGGCGGGGGGATGTGAGGAGCCGCCCGCGGCCATGGAGACCGGCCCGGCGCCCCTGGTGGCCCCGCCACGCCGTCACGGCGCCCCCGCGGCCCCGTCGCCGCCGCCCCGGAGCTCCCGGGCCGGGCCCATGGTGGTGGTGGCTCCAGGGCCTCCGGTGACCACAGCCACTTCGGCGCCCGTCACCCTAGCAACCCCCGCGGAGGCGCGGGCCGCCTGGGGCCCGGGGCCGGTCATCACCGATGGCCCCGATGTGACGTCTGCGGAGACCTCGTCCGAAGCCCCGACGACGTCTGTCGCCCCTGGCCCGGAGCCGCTCCCGCTGGCAGCGGTGGCCCCGGGGGCGGACTCTGCCAAGACGGAGGAGGCGCGAAGCTGCCCAGCCCCGGCGCCCGGCACGCCTGCCGGGACCCCTTCCAGGACGGCCCCCGGGGCCCTGACGGCCAAACCCCCGCTCGCCCCCAAGCCCGGGGCCGCGCGGGCCGCAGCCGGACCGGTGACAGGCGGACAGGGAGCTGCCACGGCCGCGTCAGCATCAGGGGCACCGGCGCCCGAGGACCCCGCAGCGCCTGGCTCGGGAGCTGCGGGGACGCGCGAGGCTCCGGGAGCCGTCGTGACGGTGACCCCCGCCCCGGAGCCCGCGGAGAACTCCCAAGACCTGGGCTCCACTTCCAGCCTGGGGCCGGGCATCTCCGGGCCTCGCGGGCAGGCCCCGGACACGCTGAGCTACTTGGACTCCGTGAGCCTCATGTCGGGGACCTTGGAGTCCTTGGCGGATGATGTGAGCTCCTTGGGCTCGGACTCCGAGATAAACGGGCTGGCCCTGCGCAAGACGGACAAGTATGGCTTCCTCGGGGGCAGCCAGTACTCGGGCAGCCTGTGAGTACCCTGGGGGCGCCTGGCGGCCCGTTCGGGGGCACGAGGTGGGGAGGGGGGCGGCGTGTCGGCCAGTCCCCGCTGCCCGGCCACTTCCGAGCTCCTGGGGTAGAGCATCCTGGGGTTCTGCGGGGCTGACGTGTTCGTGGGAGTTTCGGACCGGAGGTGGAGACAGCAGGCTTCAGACCTTGCCTTCCGTGCCCGGTGCCCCGGAGCTCCTGGCGCCCCGGTCTCCTCCTCCACGAAGGGCTCGGCGAGACGACCCCTAAGGTCATCCCCAGTGCTGACTTTAAACTCCAGCCAGAGGAAAATGCTGCGGGGTTGCCTGGGCGGGAGTGCGTGCTGGCTGCGCCTGGGCGGGCCGGAGCCTTCCCTCGCACACAGCTGCAGGTCGGCGGCGGCCGGCGGCTCTGCGGACCGAGGGGAGGACAGGCCGCCTGTGTTTTCGCTGGAGGGAAGGGGGTGGGGAGGCTGCTTCCCCATTTCCTCATCTCCCCAGCCCAGCTTACTCTTTCCTAGTTCCCTCCAGGGCCTGAGTCACTCCTGAAGCGGGGTGTGATCACCTCCGACTTCTTGCTTCCCCTTCTGTGGATCCTGCCCCGTGTTCTGTGCCCCTTTGACCTGCTGGTCAGTGTGTGGCTGGCGGAGCACCCGGTGCCCGGTGCAGAGTCCTGCTGAGGATGGTAGCCCTGCGCAGTCTCTGGAGGAAGCCACGCATACCTGACAGTTGGTTTTAGAACAGTGTTAGATTTAGCCTGGAGATCAGCACAGGGCTTAGCGAACACCTGGAAAAGGAATCTTTCGCTGGCTGTGGCGATTCAGCTGAAGCTGATCTACGTTTTGAGAAACAAGTGGAATTTAGTCACGGCTGAGTATTGGGGTGGGGGCAGGCCTGTGGGACGGTTTATTTTTGTGGTACTGGCTTTCCCACTGATGTTACATCCGCGGTCCTTTTCTATTTTTTGAGACAGGGTCTTGCTCAGGATAGGCTGGAATTTGGATCCTCCTGCCTCAGCCACCCAAGAGTGCGAGGCTTGCCAGTGTGTACCACCATGCCCAACTTAGAACTTTTGATTGACCAACAGCATTCATGGTCTGCAATTTGACCCAGGTGCTTTCGGCTTTCCCGGTGTTATGTTTATTAGTGAAGAAGCAGTTGAGTGAAATCCCTCACATAATCTGGCGCTGCGTGCCAGTGGCTTTTTCCTCAGTGCCACGTTGCCCTGAGAATGTGGGTGGAACTCGGTTTTAGAGTATCCTTCTTGTGTGCTGAGGCACCGTGCGGGTGCTCTTTCTCTGCTTTGTAGTTTTGTCGCTACAATCTGTCCTAACATCGGAGGTCTGTTTTGCTAGGCCAACTGTGACTCTTTGAGGCTTTCCGCTGCCTACAGGGTAAAGTCCAAGCGTGCTCACCTGTGCACGGGCTCCTTATTGCCCAGCTGTGCCAGTCTCTGGTTTGACTTCCTGCCACTTGTCACTAGCCAGTGAGTACTGCTTTCCTGCTGAACTAGGCATAGATTTTGTCCTTCCATATTCAGGCCTATCCTACCTGCCGGGAATGTGCTGCTCCCTCTTCTTTGCCTGCTGCTTTTTTTTTTTTTTTTTCAGACAGAGTCTCACTTTGTGGTTCAGGCTGGACTTGATCTCACTTTGTAGCCCAAGCTTGTCTCAAACACTAGGAATCCTCTGGCCTCTGCCTCCTGAGTGCCGGGATTACAGACATGAGTCACCCTGCCTGGCATTGTAGTATGTGGTACCAGGGATTGAACTCAGGACCTTGTGCTTGCTAGCACCGAGCTAAATCCCCAGCCATGCCTGCTACTTTCTATTCAATCCTTATGCCGGGCCTGGTGGCTCATGCCTGTAATCCCAGCACTCGGGAGGCAGAGGCAGGAGGATTGCTGTGATGTGAGTTGGAGGCTGAGCTCAGGGCCAGCCTGAACCACAAAAGCGAGACCCTGTCTCAAAAAAAAAAAAAAAGTCCTATTCAGTCCTTATGTCCCCTCTTGCATGAAGCCTTCTCTGACCTCCACTGTCTCTACTCCAATAATAGATAGGCCTCCTGTGTGCTTTTTTTTTGGAGACAGAATCTCGCTGTATCAGTAGTGGTGAACTTGTGGCACATATATAACTTTATCACTGAAAGCTCTAAAAGGTTTTCCATCATTGACTTATATATTTTCAGGTTGAGCTTGAACTCACTGGTTAGCCCAGGCTGGCCTTAAATTTGTGATGATCCTCCTGCCTCAGCCTCCCAAATGCTGGGATTAAGAGCATGCACCACCACATCCAGACTTCTGTGCATCTTTGCCATTGGATTTCCTGAACTAGATGCATTTATCTCCCTTCCTAAGATATGACACACTTGAAGGTTGGAGAGTTATCTTAGCCTTCTCAGCCTTAGTTAAAACTGACTTACCAGGGCCGGGGAGTTAGCTCAGTGGTTCCGGCGCCTGTCTCGCAAGCGCAAGGACCCGGGTTCGATTCCCCGGTAACCACATAACAATACTGGGTGTGGAGACCCACACCCAGCAGCAACCAGTACCACATACCACAGTGCCGGGCGTGGTGGCTCACGCCTGT
>PVIR01010898.1:0-12169 GCA_004026965.1 Petromus typicus | reverse complement strand
TCCCTTCTGTCTAACAGTCCTTTATATACATCTTCTCGAAAGTCCTCCTAACTTTGTAGGTGGTCATCCCATCTTACAAGGGTAAAGAGACTTAACACTTGCTGAGATGCCCCAGCTTCTAAGGGACGTGAGGAGGATTCGAGCTTAGATCTTTCTGATCTCTCAAGACCAAACTTTTCCGTTTTACTTGCCTCCTGGTGCTGGTGCCTTCAAGTAACTGTTTCAAGACAGATGGGCATCCTTGAACGTGAAGCTCTGACAGAAGGTGGGCAAATGGGGCAGAACTTCTTTTCCTGGGAATGTGAAGATATTTCAGGGAGGAAGTGGTAGAAGAAATCCCAGATGGTCCACAGGATCTCAGTTGCTTCTAAGGAGACAGAAGCACATTTGTTCTATATTTTATTTGGTGGATAATACTTGTTATTATATACTGAGCCTCTGCTGTATGTTTTTTATATAATTCCTTGACATAATATGTTCAAGTAATTGTCATTTTTCCAACTTACAAACAAAAGACTGAGGCTTAGTAAAATAAAGTGGCTTGTCTAGTCATGCAGTGAATAAATGGTTAAGCCAGGACTGGGATCCATGTCTAGTGTAAAATGTGTTTTGTTTTGTTTTGTCTTTGTTCAGAGTCTTGCTATGTAGTTTAGGCTGGCCTTGAACTCACTATGGAGCCCAGGCTGGCCTAGAACTGTGATGATCCTCTTGCCTCAGACTCCTGAGATCTAGGATTACAGGTATGTGTTACCACACCTGGCAAAATGTGGCTGTTAAATGTTCTGTACTTCCCAAATTTGGATGTATCAGCCGGGTGTGGTAGCACACACCTGTAATTCCAGCACTTAGGAGGCTGAGGCAGGAGGATCTCTGTGAGCTCAAGGACTGTGTGAAGTACGTAAGACAAAACAAACCAAAAAAACCTTTGGATCTGTCACAAGTAGAACTTGAACATGGCCTCTGTTTAGAGATCCAGCAGGGAAGGAAGCTTTTTCAGGATAATGAAAAGAGCCCCAAAAGCCTTGGCTGAGAGCAGACATTCTGATGTTTGGAAGCTCTCAAAATGTCCACTTTGTTGGGCCGGGGAGTCAGCTCAGTGGTTCCGGCACCTGTCTTGCAAGCACAAGGGCCTGGGTTTGATCCCTGGTAACCACATACCATACTGGGCGTGGAGACTCACGCCCAGCAGCAACCAGTACCACATACCACAGTGCCAGGCATGGTGGCTCACGCCTGTCATCCCAGCACTCGGGAGGCAGAGGCAGGAGGATTGCTGTGATGTGAGTTGGAGGCTGAGCTCAGGGCCAGCCTGAACCACAGAGCGAGACCCTGTCTCAAAAAAAAAAAAAAACAAAAAAAACCCAAAAACCAAATTAATGGGCCAGAGAGTTAGCTCAGTGGTTCCGGCGCCCGTCTTGCAAGCTCAAGGACCTGGGTTCGATCCCCAGCAACCACATACCATACTGGGCATGGAGACTCACGCCCAGCAGCAACCAGTACCACATACCACAGTGCCGGGCGTGGTGGCTCACGCCTGTCATCCCAGCACTCGGGAGGCAGAGGCAGGAGGATACTGTGATGTGAGTTGGAGGCTGAGCTCAGGGCCAGCCTGAACCACAAAGCAAGACCCTGTCAAAAAAAAAAAAAAACCTTAAAAAAAAAAAAATGTCCACTTTGTCATTTGAGCCTAGGAAGGTGGCTTGCTCAGCTCCCCGGGCAGCCCAGGTTTATGCGGCTGCTACTGACCCTTTCCCTGCTCCCCGTCCTACAGAGAGAGCTCCATTCCGGTGGATGTGGCTCGGCAGCGGGAGCTCAAGTGGCTGGAGATGTTCCATAACTGGGATAAGTGGCTGTCGCGGCGTTTCCAGAAGGTTTGAGAGGGCGGTGGGCTGGGCAGTCAGCGAGGGTGGAGGGAGGCGCACATGTTCCAGGGAGCCCGGGAGACAGACAGATGTGATCTCCCCCTGACCACATGGGGGTAGGTAGTCCAAAGGCCCCGGTCCAATAGAGTTCATCATGGCATGCGAAGATAGGGTCTCAGGAAGCCAGGGAGTGCTGGGGAAAGCATAGCGGTTGTGCCAGCCCCTGACGGTGCCGGCACGGCTGCCACTATGCCTTAGGTGAAGCTACGCTGCCGGAAGGGGATTCCCTCATCCCTCAGAGCCAAGGCCTGGCAGTACCTGTCTAATAGCAAGGAGCTTCTGGAGCAGAATCCTGGCAAGTTTGAGGTGTGTGACTTCCCAGTGTGGGGATATGTGGCCTTGTCTGTGTAAAAAATGTAAGTTCCTCCAGATCCTGAGAAAATTCTTGCTGTCCCCCTGCAGGAGCTGGAACGGGCTCCTGGGGACCCCAAGTGGCTGGATGTGATTGAGAAGGACCTGCACCGCCAATTCCCTTTCCATGAGATGTTTGCTGCTCGAGGAGGGCATGGGTAAGACGGCCTGACTGTGTAAAGTAGTCAGCAAATGTTTCCTGAAGCTTCCAGGCAGATACAAGGCTAGCTTTCTTTTTTAGAGACAACATCTCACTTTGTAGATCAGGCTGGTTTTGAACTCAGCAATCCTCCTACCTCAGCCCCTCAAGTGCTGGCATTATGAGCATGTGCCACTATGGCTGTCCGAAGAGTGATCTTTACTGGATTGAGCATTCTGGGAAGGAGACTTGAGCCTGGTTTTGTGCCTGAACATATTAAACGTTCATGGGATAAGTGGCTGTCATGACGTTTCCAGAAGGTTTGAGAGGGCAGTGGGCTGGGCAGTCAGCGAGGGTGGAAGGAGGCGCCCATGTTCCAGGGAGCCCAGGAGACAGACGGATTTCAGAGAGGAGGTTTCAGCTGGCCTTTGAAGGACAGATAGGAGCTGGGCTGGGTTTTCTGCCTGGGAGGTTACAGAAGTGGTGTCTGGGCAGGGAGATTGGGCAGAGCTGAAGTCGGAAAGGAAGTTTTAGGGCCAGAATAGTAAGAGCTGAGTTCTTAAGTTCTGTGTCAGGGCATTTGGGGTCTTGTCTGGGTGAGTTTCCCGAAGACGTGCAGCGTGTGCCACTCACCAGCAGGGTGCAGAATGGTCCTCGGTGGTTTGTAGGTGGATTTTTTCTCTTCGGTAATGGGGGTCAAATCCAAGCCAACACTTCATATGCATGTATGTATTTATTTTTTGAGACAAGGTCTCGCTTTGTAGTTCAGGCTGGCCCTGAGCTCACTGTGTAACTCAGGCCAGCCTCGAACTCACAGCAGTCCTCCTGCCTTTGCCCCGAGTGCTGTGATTACAGGCATGAGCCACCACGCCAGGCAGTGTGGTGTGTGGTACTGCATGCTGGTGTGCGTGAGTCACCTCGCCTTGCATTGTTATATGTGGTTACCAGGGATCAAACCTGGGCCCTTGCACTTGCAAGGCAGGCGCCAGAACCACTGAGCTGAATCCCCAGCCCCCTCACTTCGTATTTATTTTGAGACAGGGTCATTGCTGAGTTGCCAAGGCTGGCCTCAAACTTGTGATCCTCCGTCCCAGTGGTGAGTTCACTTTTTAATAAGTAGTTGAGTAGGGCCAGGGATTTAACACAGTGGTTTTGGCACCTGCCTTGCCAAGTGCAAGGGCAAGAATTCGATCCCTGATAATCACATACAACAATGCGGGCGGGCATAGTGACTCATGTCTACCAGCAACCAGCACCACATACCACAGTGCCTGGTGTGGTGGTTCACGCCTGTAAGCCCAGCACTTGGGAAGCAGAGAAAAGAGGGTTGCTGTAAGTTCGAGCCTCGCCTGGGCCACATAGTGAGTTCAGGACCATCCTGAACTACATAGCAAAACTGTCTCAAACAAAAAAAGAAAAAAGTTTAAATTGGTTTTTGGACATACAGATGGAGATGTGGGGTACATATATACAAATCTGAACTTGAGGGCACACGTTTAAATTGGAGATGAGTTGGAGACATGGGGGGCCTGGACCCACGGGGCCGGATGAGATCCCCAGTACAGCAAGTGCAGATACTGAAAGAAGGTATCTCAGGGTTGAGGTCTCAGCTTCGATGTTTTGAGAATGGGGAGCGGAGGAAGAGCTGATGCAGGCTGGGATGAGACCAGGGAGGTGCGGGAAGCACTGAGTGGCCTCGGGGACGCGGCGGAGCGTGTCAGTTCCGTGGTGGGAGCTGTGGCTGGGGTGGCCAGCCTGGAAGCTGCACTCTGTCCTGTGCAGAAGGCAGCAGGGCCTGCGCATGGTGGCTTTGCCAGGAACACTGAAGCAAGCCTGCTTCAAGGAAAGAGCAGCGATATTTATGATGGAGAGTACGCACTCTCGTTATTTCGTTGAGCGGGAAGGAAAAGCAGTTGTGCTGTGTGGAGGGGAGAGCGGTGTCAAGGGAGACTTTTTAAAACAAGAAATAACAGCGTGTTGCTGGTGTGTGGATGGGAGTGTTCTGGAAAGGAAAATCAGTGAAGTAGGGACGATGGCTGGTTGCTGATCCGTGTTGGTGAGGGGGCGTGGGATTCAGAATTCCCTTTGCCAGTATCACTGACAGTACACCCATAGCAACAGGAGAGAAAGCAGGGACACAGACCAGGGGGATGCAGCAGGGGAGCTCGTGGAAGTTGCATGTTTATTATAAATGTACTAGGTAAAATAAAATAACCAGCATTATCAAACTTGTTATTTCAAGGACGCTTTTGCAAAGTGGAGAAAAAATACTATGTAAATAAGAGTAGGGGTGGCATGCAGATAAGACAGAAATGATCACACTTGACTGGGTTTGGGGCAGAACTGTTACAGGTAGTGTTAGGAGTACGTGGGAGACTGGAGGCAGCCGGAGGGTCAGGGTGGGTGGTTTTTCTGCGTCAGAGCTGGAGGTCAGAGCTGGATGTTTCTGTGGAGGGGGAGAGGGAATGGACACGAATGGAACTGAGGATGTAGCCCGTTTCTGATGTGGGGCTAAGTGGTGTCCTAGACACTGAGGCAGGAGCAGGGAGAAGAGCAGGTCTAGGGCAGAGACCGATGCAGAGGCAAGGGAGAGGTCTTCCGGGGAGCTGATCCTGGGCCCGCTAGCTGTGGGGCCAGAGCTGATGAAATCTAGTGCGATTAGGCCGGCCCTGCCCTGGAGACTTCCTGCTGGGACGGGTAGGGGTGTTGCAGACAGTATTAGAGGATGGGGAAGCTCCCTGGAGAAAATGACCCTGCCAGGCTTTGACTGTGCCCTGAGCAAAGCTTTGGTTCAGGCTGGAGAGGCAGGACTGTGCAGAAGGGCACAGGAGTGTGGTGGTGAAATGGAGGGAGGTGAGGTCTTGGCTGGGCTCGGGTGGATTTGGTCAGCTTTACCCTCTCCTCGAATCCCCACAGGCAGCAGGACCTGTACCGCATCCTGAAGGCCTACACCATCTACCGTCCTGACGAGGGCTACTGCCAGGCCCAGGCCCCTGTGGCTGCCGTGCTGCTCATGCACATGCCTGCTGAGGTCAGGAAATGGTTCTGAGGGAGGGTCCGACCCAGGCCTGCAGTGGGGGGCTGCCTGCTCCCGCCCTCCTTCTCAGTCCCGCCCTCCCGTTCTTGCCCTTCTCAGCAAGCCTTTTGGTGCCTGGTACAGATCTGCGACAAGTACCTCCCGGGTTACTACAGTGCAGGGCTAGTGAGTATCTGGGGGCTGGGTCCCCGGGGCTGAGACTCCCCTTGAAGCTGCTAGGCAGTACTTGTCCCGCCCCGCTGAAGGCCGGAGAAGTCCCAGCCTCTCCTCATGGCTCTCCCCACTCCAGGAGGCCATTCAGCTGGACGGAGAAATCTTCTTTGCGCTCCTGCGGCGGGCATCCCCGCTGGCACATCGGCACCTGCGGCGGCAGCGCATTGACCCCGTGCTCTACATGACAGAGTGGTTCATGTGCATCTTTGCCCGCACCCTGCCCTGGGCCTCGGTGCTGCGTGTCTGGGACATGTTTTTCTGTGAAGGTATTTCTTTGCCCCTGCGCCACAGGGGCAAGGTGTCTACGGTGACCCATGGACAGAAAGTATTTCTTGAGTCAGAGCTTTACTGTAAGCAGGCCATGGGTGAGAAAAGTGGGCCTGGACTTAGATCAGCTGCCAACTTGGAGTCTGAGCCCCCTCCTAAGAACCTGAGACCGACAGTAACTCGTCTCTCTTCCTGAGGGTCTCAGCTCCCTCATCTGTAAGGCTAGCTGTGGACTCCCCTCACTGGGATGGGCTTAGGTCTCGGGCTTGATCCCCCATGCTCACCTTTCTAACCTTCCAGGGGTCAAGATCATCTTCCGGGTGGCCCTGGTCTTGCTGCGACATACACTGGGGTCGGTGGAAAAGCTGCGTTCCTGCCAAGGCATGTATGAGACTATGGAGCAGTTGCGCAACCTGCCCCAGCAGTGCATGCAGGAGGACTTCCTGGTGCATGAGGTAGGCCCCCGCTGCAGCCCCTGCCTCCACTCTGCCCTTGGTAACGGTTCCTTGATGCTGGTTTCCTGTCCATCCAGGTGACCAACCTGCCGGTGACAGAAGCTCTGATTGAGCGGGAGAGTGCAGCCCAGCTGAAGAAGTGGCGGGAAACCCGGGGCGAACTGCAGTACCGGCCCTCGCGGCGGCTGCACGGCTCCCGGGCCATCCATGAGGAGCGACGGCGGCAGCAGCCACCTCTGGGGCCCTCCTCCAGCCTCCTCAGCCTCCCTGGCCTTAAAAGCCGAAGCTCCCGGGTAGCTGGAGGGGCCCCCTCGCCACCCCCTCCTGCCCGCAGAGCCAGTGTTGGTCCTTCACCCGGGCCTGTGGTCACTGCTGAGGGACTGCACCCCTCCCTACCCTCTCCCACTGGCAACAGCACCCCCCTGGGTTCCAGCAAAGAGATCCGGCGCCAGGAGAAGGAGCGGCAGAAGCAGGAGAAGGAGCGGGAGAGGCAAGAGAAGGAGCGGCAGAAGTGGGAAAGAGAGCAAGGGAAAGAACAGCAGAAACTGGAGAAGGAGCGGCAGAAGCAGGAGAAGGAGCGGCAGAGGCAGGAGAAGGAGCGGCAGAAGCAGGAGAAGGAGCGGCAGAGGCAGGAGAAGAAGGGCCAAGGCCGGAAGCTTTCCTTGCATCGAAAGGCAGATGGGCCCCCCGCGCCCCACGATGGTGGGGATAGGTCCTCGGCAGCTGAGGCCCGGCAGGACGCTTACTTCTGACCTCTGCCTGGGCTGGACTGCAAGCCTCCTCTCCTCTCAGCCAAGAGCAGGCCTGGCCCAGGGTGCGTCCCTGGCAGGCTGTGCTTTCTGAGGAGGGGGCTCGATTTCCCACCACCTAGCCAGCTGCCGCTCCTGTGGCCAGGAGAGTCACACTGCGCGGGCAGCTGTGCGAGTCCGGAGCCTCTTGCCATGAGGCGCACCTGGGGTGCCGTCCAGGTGCTGTCCTGCTGGCTTCTTGTCACCAGGTGTCTCTTGGCAATGAGTTTGCAGATTCTTACACTCCAGTGGGTCCCCTTACTCACAGTGGAGCTGGGTTCCTTTTCCCTTCTTCGCCTCTCCCTGCCCCCCTCTGGAAGGCCAAGACTTCCCTCACTCTACTTCTGGCCGTCTCTGTGTTGTAATTATGTACAGAGGACCAGGCTGGCCCGTGGTGGGTGCTTGCTGTCTTTGGTTCTCTTTCCAGTGTTCCTGCCCTCGGATTTATTTAAGGGGACATGCACTGAAATAGGAAATGTGCCCCACTTCCTCCCCCACCCTCCTCCCAGCCTCCTCCTGCATCCCTCGCTGTGTTCTCAGGCCTCAGCTTCGTCTCACCAGGACCCCGCCGTTCATCTTGTTCCCTTCCAGCCCTGGAGCCCCTCTGAGTATGGAGCTCCAGGGCTGGAACCTGATGTTTACATTCTCTCGTCTCAGCCTCCATCCTGTGCAGCGCTTTGAGGAACCAGAAAAAGAACCTGCTGTTGTACCTGGACCTGGACCTGTTTCCTGCTTTGTTATTTGATGGGGGTTTGGGAATAAGAAGTAGGAAGGGAGGCAGCCAGGACCTAGAGCTCTTTTGAAGAAGTCTGATTGTGGCAGGGGGATGATCTCAGTCCTTCATCCATCTCTCCCTTCTTTGGTGTGTGAGTGGAAAGGTTGAGACCGGGCCTTATTATGTAGCTCAGGCTGGCCTTGAACTCTCAAAGCTCTTGAACCTGCTGCCTCAGCCTCCCAAATGCCAGAAGAATAAGTGTGTGCCCTCATCCTGGCCAGTCCATCCGTCAGGCTCTCATCAACAATCGCTTGTGGAAATCTTGTTCCACCTTTGCCTGAGCTCCGCTGCTTCTCTGGTCACTGGCTCCCTGGAGCCCTCTATTCACTGCCAGGAGCACCCGGATCTCTCTCCCAAAATGCTCGTGCAACTCTTGGAAGCTGGACGCAGGACTGTGGCTAGAAAGCCATGGCCCTGTGGGGGAGAGCTGGGCTCTTGGCCAGCTGCTTGGCACAGCTCAGTACTGGGCTGCCAGGGGGCGCAGCAGCACAGACAGCCGCCTCCAGCTCACCCCTGCCAGGGCACACAGCCAAGCCCTCAGCTCTTCCTGGTTTTCTGCAGCCAGCTAGTAGGCCCGTCCACCGCTGCCCTCCAGCCCAGGGGTCAGGATGGTAAAGGCTCTGTGGTCCTACAGCGGGGCTGGCTGCACTGGGCAGTTTCCAACAGAATGAGCCCCAGGGGTATGCAGTCTGCCTGTGTTCCAGGTAGAAGAGGGGGTTTCCCCGAAGGATGAACCAGCGGGACTGGTAGCTGGTGTTCGGGCTTGTTCAGCAAAATGTCCTGCTGGTCTGGCGCCTGCGTTCCATAACCATGAAAGAAACTGAGCGCCGATTTCTGGTGTAGTTTCATGGTAGTCCAGTGTGAGAAGAAAGCCTGGGGACAGAAGTGGTCGGTCTGGTGGGGGTGGGGGTGTCCCTATGCTACCCTCTTACGCCTTCTGCAGGAGTCACCTGGGCAGTCTTGGCCCAGGAGATCCAGGCCCCAAGTGTCCTCGAGACCCACAGGAAGTTCCAAGCCTAAGCTCCCTCCCTAACCTCTGCCCAGGACGGACTATTCTTGCTGATGAGTGGGCATCATCCTCCGGCTGTAGTTCAGGGCACCGGTGCCCTTTTGTGGGCCTACCTGAATGCAGGGTGCGAGGGGGTACTAGTCTGAGTACGGCGACGAAGCCAGTGCCACCTCTCTCGTGATGGTTCTTCAGGATCAGAAAAAAACGGAACTAGCCAAGAATAGCTGTAGGGCAAACGACCTCTCCTAGGTCCTAAAGCGAGCTAGTTTCAAAAAGTGTCCCAGATAAGGTCAGCCCCCGGTCCGCCTGGCGGGCCATCAGCAAAGTAGGCATTCCTTTCCGGACTACTGGGGCTGGCAATTGGACTGGAGCAGAAAGGTAGGGTTCCCAGTGAAATGGTGAGGGTCTCAAAGTCCTTGGCCAGCCCTGGGGGAAGGGAGCCTCGAACTCTGCCTGCAAAGCGGGCAGGAAAAACTAGCCTCGCACGGACTCTGCCTCTTATCCTGACCCTAGCTGTCCTTTTTCAGGACAATATGTACCACGACCCTTGGGCCTACTGAAAGGCGAGGGAACGTAACTACTTCCGGCCGTCTCGCGCCTTGTCAGGGTCTACGTCTATACGGAGCGCTTCTGGCCGTTGTGGCGTTGTGTGTTACGTCACTTCCGGCGAGGGAGAATGTCGTCAGTAGTTCCCATGTATTTCCGCCCATTCTCACAGTTAGTTCTGTGGCATAGGTGAAGCCACTTCCGGTCTTGGCGCCTTCGTAGCGCTTTTCCGGGTGGTGCCCCGGATGTAGCCCTGGAGAAAGCATCTGTCTCTTTCCCATCTCTTTTTGGATCTCCAGGTAAGTGCTTGCGGGTTGGAGTTTCAGGATCCTCGTGGCTGTTCCTTCTCTAATTCGTACACAAAGTCCGCGTTAGTTGGCGGAAGTCATCACATTGAATTTTGAGTTTGGCGCGGGGAGGAGCCGCGCCAAGGCGCCAGGTTCTAGAACCGCCGGCCCCGCGGGCTCTGAGGGCGCCGGGGCGGGGGAGCGGCGTCAGCCAGCGGGTCCCCGCCGCTCCGGCGCGTGTGGGAGTGACCGCGTGGGGAGGCGTTTCGTCCAGGATGTACGGGGCACTCACTCCTTCGCACATTGACCCATCTGTTCCCACGGCCTTCACTAAAATGCCGTGCCCAACCCCCGGGCCGTCGAGACGGCCAGCTGCCCGTTCAACTCCCAGTTCCCCGCTCTCTTCTCCCAAACTGGACCTGACACATACCAGGAAAAGTCTTTGTTGTGCTGACCACAGTCCTCCTCTGAGTTCCTCCTCACCGAGTTTCTGTGCTCTGCATCTTGTTCTAGGCCCAGCGTGCGGAAGGCTTTTCTCTGTTCAGTCATGCCAAAGAGGAAAGTGACCTTCCAAGGTGTGGGGGATGAGGATGATGAGGACGAAGTCAGTGTCCCCAAGAAGAAGGTGAGGATAGACTCTTATTTTGGAGATGACAGAGGAAGGACCCACAAGCTTGAAGAACGGAGGCCAAAGAAAGAGTTCATTCTTTTCTTTTTTTTTAGACAGGGTCTTGCTTTGTAGTTCTCGCTGGCTCTGAACTCAGCCCTGAGTGCTGGGAATTACAGGTGTGAGTCTTGTTGTTGTTGTATGTGGTTACCAGGGATCGAATTTGGGCCCTTGCGTTTGCAAGGCAGGCACTGGAATCACTGAGCTAAATCCACTGCCCCTAGTTATTTTCTGAGGAATGGGCTTGGAAGATTTTTAGTTTACCCCTGGATATGGTGGTGTACTCCTGTAATCCCAGTATTTGGGAGGCTCATACAAGAGGATCTTTGTGAGTTTAAGGCCAGCCTGGGCTACATAGTGAATTCAAAGCCAGCCAGAATTAACAAGGGAGACCCTGGCTCAAAAATCAAAACAGGGGACCAGGATTTAGCTCAGTGGGTTTTGGCAAGTGCAAGGTCCCAAGTTCGATCCCTAGTAACCATATACAACAATGCCAGGCGTGGTGACTTGTGCCCATCAGCAATCAGTACCACACACCACAATGCCAGCCTCACACCTATAATCCTAGCACTCAGGAGTATTGCTGTGAGTTCAAGGCTAAGCTCAGGGCCAACCTGAACTACAAAAGTGAGACTGTCTCAAAAAAAAAAATAAATAAATAAATAAAATTAAAAAATCCAAGATTTTTAGTTGAGGTCTGTGTCCTGGAATATTTTGAGAAATAGCTAGTGATTTGCATTTCTCATGTGTTGTATTCTGTGCTTAGCTGGTGGACTCTGTGGCTGGGGGTCCTGGGAGCCGCTTCAAAGGCAAACACTCCCTGGACAGTGATGAGGAGGATGATGATGAGGAGGAAGGATCCAGCAAATATGACATTTTGGCCTCAGAGGATGTAGAAGGTGAGCCTCACGCCAGCATTGCTCTGCTGGAGCAGCAGGCGGGGCCCTTGGGGTGTTGAGCAGGGCGCCTGTCTGTGTGCGTGGCCATCAGGGTGAAAACCATGTCTTTGTAGGTCAAGAAGCAGCCACACTTCCCAGTGAAGGAGGGGTGCGAATTACACCCTTCAACCTCCAGGAGGAGATGGAGGAAGGCCACTTTGATGCTGATGGCAACTACTTCCTGAACCGGGATGCTCAGATCCGGGACAGCTGGCTGGACAACATTGACTGGGTGTGGCCCAGGGCTGGCATGGCCGAGGCTGTGGGGGCAGGTGCTGGGCCTGGGTTCCTGTGCCTGTTGTAGGAGATAATTCCGCAGTTTCCCCATTACAGGTGAAGATCAGGGAGCGACCACCTGATCAACGTCAGGCTTTAGAGGAGGAAGAGGAGGACAGCGTGGGCCAGACCCCGATGAGTCCCCAAGCCCTCCTCGAGGGACTCGTGGAGCTGCTGTTGCCGAGAGAGACAGTAGCTGGAGCACTGAGGCGTCTGGGCGCCCGAGGAGGAGGCAAAGAGGGTGCCAAGGGGCCTCGGCGGCCCAGCTCCCCCCAGCGCCTGGACCGGCTCTCTGGGTTGGCTGACCAGATGGTGGCCCGAGGCAACCTTGGTGTGTACCAGGAGACCAGGGAGCGGTTGGCCATGCGGCTGAAGGGTCTGGGCTGTCGAGCCCCGGGACCTCAGGACTCCACACCTCCACCCTCCCTGGATATGTTTGCTGAGGAGGTGGCCGAGGGGGAGCTGGAGACCCCAACCCCTGCCCAGAGAGGTGAGCTGG
>PVIR01010897.1:0-48532 GCA_004026965.1 Petromus typicus | reverse complement strand
GTGGGGCTATTCTAAGTGAAGCTGAATGGTAGATATAGGTTGTGTTAGCCCTGTCATTTCAGCCTTTGGATTCCTCAAAGGAGTCTCAGGGAACACAGTTTGTAAATGACTAGGCTAGCCCATCATGTGATAAAAGAGAGGTGAGGCAGCTTGCCCAGGCACAAAAAGCTAATACCTATAAAGCAGAAGTTAGCCAGGCGTGGTGGCACACCCCTAATAATCCCAGCAGTGGGAGGCTGAGGCAGGAAGATTACAGTTTGAGGCTAGCCTCGGCTACATCATGAATTCAAAGCAAGGCTGGACTATATAGTGATATGTTGTCTGAATAAAACAGCAGAAATCAGGATACAGCTTAGGCCTCTAATCTTCTAGGTGTTCAGATCTCTGCCCATGATATTCCAGGGATTTAAAGGAAAGAATGAAGGATGGATCTGAGTTTGAATTCTGCCTCTCTGATTTCTGTTTTGTTCATGAATAGCTTCTTTTTAATGTTAAAATAACATACTTGTTAATGACAGCTACCTATTTAGAATAAGTGGTTGAACTTTGTAACTAAAAACACTTTTCTGATGGGAACCTATATGGTCATTAGAAAACTGAGTTTTCCATCTAGAAAACTGCATCTCTGAGCTTTTAGTATGAGAACTGGATTCTGGATTTAATCATTTAATGGTTGTAAAACATGCAAAAGATGTGCTTTTCTATTTCAGGGCCCCCTTAAATACACAGAGCTTACTCTACATGAAAATTAAAGATAAATTTGTTGCCCTGACCCTTTTTCTCCTTCCAGCATTCTTGTGTATGTAATCCTCTCCAGCTTCTCCTCACCTATAAGATATTAAGGATTGTGTCTCAGACTTTTCTGTTGCTGTAACCAAATTACACAGCCTGAGTAATTTGTAAAGAACAGAGGTTTATTCGGCTTCCTGCCCTCTGCTTTCCTGCTTGGTAACATGGTGAAAGGTATCACATTACAGCAAGGGAATCCCAGACAGAGCACTTAAACACAGAGTTAGGAGCCAAAAGTGGCTTTAATAATGCTAGTGGCTCAACAAGTGACTCCTGTCAGTCTCGAGAACCCCCCCCCCCCCAAACAGGACTTTCCCTGGGAATATGGCAAGCAGGATTTGCACAAAGCAGAGCAGTTGGGGGCAGGGAGCAAAGAGTTCCTGGCAGGACTTTCTAAGTCCATTATGCTCCTTGGTGACAGATTTGAGAAGCTGTCATGGTTAGTCAGGTACATTCCATGAAGAGCATAGTCATTTACTTAACATATAGTTGCCCAATAACACAGTGAACCCATAGTTTCCTAATTCCATACTGAGGGCAGTTTTCTCTCTCAGCATGGCCCGACAGAACAAGTATGCTCGCGTGTTCACTCTCTTATAAACCCAATAGCGTCGTGTGAGGTTCCTATGCTGATGATATCATATTATCCTAATTGCTTTCCAAAGGCCCAACCTCCAAATACTGTTAACGTAGGAATTTGGGGATTAAGTTTCCAACACATGGACTTTTCGGAGATACATTTAAACCATAGCAGATGGTCACCCAGGAGAGAAGAGCTGATAAGATGTCTTCACACAGTATTTTCATGTTTAAATTGGAATTCACGTGGAAAGGAATCTTAAGATAAAGAATAATACAGTAAAGGTGGAATTTTGGGTTATGGCAATGGGCTTATAGGGGGTTTTTTTTGAGACAGGGTCTCACTTTGTAGTTCAGGCTGGCCCTGAGCTCAGCCTCCAACTCACATCACAGCAATCCTCCTGCCTCTGCCTCCTGAGTGCTGGGATTACAGGCCTGAGCCACCACGCCCGGCACTGTGGTGTGTGGTGCTGGTTGATGCTGGGCGTGAGTCTCCACGCCCAGTATTGTATGTGATTACCGGGGAATAGAACCTGGACCCTTGCACTTGCAAGACAGGTGCCAGAACCACTGAGCTAACTCCCCAGCCCTAGGTTTTTAAAAAATAAGTTTTGAGGATGTATTGTCCTTCCTCAATTGCTGTTTCTGGGTTTAAATCTAATATGTAGGTGATCGCACAGGCTGATGCTCGCACATTTCTTTAGTGACAGTGATTCCATTCTTCATAGTTTGAGAGCTTTATCTGTGATTCCAAGAGGGTGAGTTCCCTCTTGGAATACCTGAGGCTGCAACTGTAGGGGATGCAACTATAGGGCCACCCAACTCTCATTCACCTACTGCTGCTTCAGAGCAGCTCTGCTGAGACCCTCTGAGTTCTGCCATGTTAGCACCTCTGCACAGGCCTTGGAAGAGCCAGGCTGTGGGTTTGGACAGCCGCACTCACAAGGCCCGCATCAGTGTGAAGGCCCGGAGTGTCCTTGACAACAAAGACAAACCACAGCTCTTGCCTTACCCTCTTTCTCAGTCCGAACTGAGCCGGAGCTGCTGAGGAAGTTCTCCACTTCTCCCTGCTTGCTGAGGTGGCAGTTGCTGATAGGAGAGCTTCTTGCCTGTGCACTGCCAGGCAGCTGGCAGAATGCTGATCCGGGTTGCATAAAGCAGGCCACATGGCCCGGACACAGCCATCCTCTGCCGCTCTCTGTGGCCAGGGGCTGCACCTCTGTCCAGTTGTCCTGGAGCTCCTCAGAGGGTGTTTAGCTCACCGTTCCAAACATGTGCACGTCTGATGAGTGAAGCTGTCTCTCCTCTTCTCTTAGTGGTAGACTTATTCTGGACTTGTGAGCCAGGGGGTTCCAACAAGTGAGAGGGCAGAGACTGCAGCTTGCAGGGGATGTTCAGACTGGTGAGGCCACTGTGAAGAGACCTCCAGGCCTTCGGAGACACACTTGAACCCTGATCTCTCTCAAGCCAGAAGGTACGGCCAGGGATTTGCTGAAGTTTTACTCTCTGTCTCCTGAGAGAAGTGTGCCATATACTGGGGAAGATGTCATATTTTCTTACTGCAATCAGGTCTAGTTAGCAACAAATAAGCAAGCAGATTAATTTATGTAGGAAAGAGCAATCAAGGATCTATTCTCTGCAGGCTCTAGGCTCTTGCCTCATATCAAGTAGTTCAAATAGACTTACTTGCCAGGTAAGTGGTAGGGCACTGTGTGTTATCCTGAGCTGCACAGGAAACCTGCACCTTCTACAGGTGGGGAAAATAGGCTTAGGTATTAAATAACAGGCCCCATATCTTACATCCTGTCATAGAAGATTGAGGATTCCAATCCAGGCTGTCAGATGCCAGAGTTGGCACACAACCAGCAAACCATGCTGCCTCTCTCGGAGGGGGGAGGTAAGATAGCTGTAGAGGTACAGTGGGCCCCTAAGGATTTCTCTCTCTCTCTCTTTCTCTCTCTCTCTGTGTGTGTGTGTGTGTGTGTGTGTGTGTGTGTGTGTGTGTGTGTGTGTGTTGCTTCTGCTGTTCAGAACACCATGGAGGGCCAGGGATTTAGCTCAGTGGTTCTGGCACCTGTCTTGCAAGCACAAGGGCCCGGATTTGATTCCCCGGTAACCACATTACATTATGGGCATGAAGACTCATGCCCAGCAGCAACCAGTACCACATACCACAGTGCCAGGCATGGTGGCTCACGCCTGTAATCCCAGCACTCGGGAGGCAGAGGCAGGAGGATTGCTGTGATGTGAATTTGAGGCTGAGCTTAGGGCCAGCCTGAACTACAAAGCGAGACCCTGTCTCAAAAACACAAAAACAAAAACAGAACACCATGGGGCCGTCTGTGACTGAATAGAAAAAGTATGGTTCTCTATCGTCACCTTTTTTGGATTGTGTGACCTATTCCTCCCATTCGCAGTTGAAAAGTAGGCTGTATCTTCATGAGTGTGTGGGCTGCAGCTATGCATCAGCGACGGGAGGTTGGCTCAGGCTGGGAAGGTGAGGGCTCCGCCTGCCCCCGACTGGCCTGTGAGGCCCGCCAGCTGCCTGCATTCCGCCAGTGCAGTGTGGTTTCCACGGCACTGCATGTCTGGTGGGGACCTTTGTTCATCCCAAGCAGAGAGCCTCTCTCTTGTATTGGTTGCAAAGCAGAACATTCCTCTATTTGTTTTCCCCTCCAGTGCATATAGCAAGAGGCAGGGAGAGGTTGCTGTGTCAGTGCTGTGGTCCTTGCAGCTGCTAAAAGAGGTCATTGTGGGCTATTCTGACAGGATATTGTTTCTGTGCTGTCATTCTTTTGGTTCCTGAGCTAAGGATGAGCCCACGAGCAGTCTGGGCTCCTTTTCACTTTGCTTATGCATAAACTTATTTGAACCTTTTTGAGCAACTCCAGTTTTGAACTTAACCAGTTCACATGAGTGATGGTAGAACGGTGGACTGTTTGCTTGAGGCGGTAGCTCTGTCTTCCATTACCCTAGGACTATCCTCAGGCTCACTGTGCTCCCTGGTGCTTCGTGCTGGGCTGCCCCAGTGAGCAGACTCTGCTGCCCATCTCCGCTTTTAGGGCCTTGTTGTTGGTTGCCTCTCTGCCAGCCTTGGTGCTTCTAGATGAGCTGAGGTACTTTGCAGATGGAGCCAGGCAGTGCTTTGTTGTGCATGTTTTGTGTGCGCTGTCTTGTACAATGGAGGATGTTTGACTGTATCCCTAACCTGTCCCCACCAGATGCTAGTGACTCTCCTCCTTACAACTGTAATGAACAAAGATATTTCCAGATATCACCAAACATCCCCTGGAAGAAGAGGGCAAAATCACTTTTGGTGATAAACTACTGTTCTAGACTAAACACAGTTCCCTTTCCCAGCCACACATCCCATTTAAGTCTCCCCAGGGCCTATCTGTGCCTCCATTCAGCAGAAAGCCTCCCTGATTGAGGGAATATATTTCTCATGATCACTTGAGCTTGGTAACAGTAGCTAATAGGAACAAGTATCTGGTCTTTTACTATCTCATGAAAACAAGATGAACTGAGGCATACAAGCTTCATTTCAGATATGATACAGGGCACAGGGAAGATTTTCGCCATCTGATCCACAGACCACCAGCTTTTAGGATCATTTGGGGGAATCATTGTATATTTCTGAGTTCCATAATGGACTTACTCTTTGGAATCTTTAGGAAGTTAAGGAGCTGGGAATCTGCATTTCATGTTTTGCAGCTTAAAAAAATAGTTCTGCATTCATGTGGCTCCAGAATCAGAAGATAAGCAAAGTCTCTCTTATTGTTGGAGCTGTCTGCCTAGTTCCTTCCTTACTTGCTTCCCAGTGTATCTACACATTGATAACTCTGTACATCTTTCCAGAGTTTCTCTTTACACTTTGTATTACTGTGTTTGCAATACATAGTAGTTACATTTGTTTGGGGGAATTGGTACATGTGTACATTCTTGATCATTTCTGATTTCTTCCCCTTTCCCTGGCCCTTCTTCCTCCTCCTATTCCCTTTCCTCATCTCCAAATTGTCTTTTTTTTTTCGTTATTCTTTTTAAATTCAAATCTTTATTGGCACATTATATAAACATATCATAGTTGTCTGATTTTTATTACCATCTCCACTTTATCTTACTTAGTTTTTGTATTTTAGCTTTCTCATATAAGAGGAACTATGCAATGCTTAACTTTCTGTAGCTTATTTCACTTAATATTATGGTCCCTCTTTCCATCCATTTCCCCAAAAGTGATATGATTTCATTTTTTATGGTTAAATTAAAAGATATATATATATATATATATATACATATATATGCCACATTTCTCATCTATTTCTCTGCCAGAGTTCTTATAGCTACATGATGGAATCCATATTTTTAACAATCTTACAGTACTGTTTTCAAATATGTGAACCAGTGCTGTTTTACCTCCTATCATAAAAAATGTAGAGGCAAACATTTTCTAACATGGCTATAAAACAGGATTTGGGTGGTATGGTGCTTCGATTCTCACTGCACTGGAGATATCAGAGTACCCATCCCATCCTTCTTCCTATCCCCACATTTGACTCAAATTTAAAGAGAAAAATAAGTCCCACTACAAATAGCACAATTTGAAGAGATTGAATTCTTCCAGAAATATATATGTAGCTTAATTATTCTGTGAAAATTCTGCTGAAGTTGGAACTACAGATGGCTCCGTGGAGAGGTGACTAGGGTGAATGGCTTGGTCAAGCACCTCAAGTTCTTTCTAGAACTGCTCCAGCTCTAATCACCTATGGATCTTCAGAGCTGGTGGATCTGTGGTCTTGTGGCTCATTTACTGGGTTGGCTGAGGCTTCAGGACACATGGAAGCTTTTGAAGAAAGTAGTAGTTGTGCAATGGTAGGATTTAATCTCCATATTTGTGTTGGGTCAAGCATATCTGGAAATAGGCTATTTTCTTCTATGCTTTCTGTGTCTAGACTCATGGTGCTGGACTCAGGGCCTCTTTATCCTGTAAGCTTGCGTATGTCTATAAGTCAGGGCTCACTGACTTGGTACACCTGACATAGTCCAATCTGGTCCTTTCTGTTCTAGGTCTGGATCCTGCTGGGCCCATGTTTGAGGGTGCGCACATTGACAAGAGACTGTCCCCAGATGATGCAGACTTTGTGGATGTCCTGCACACTTACACACGGTCCTTTGGCTTGAGCATTGGGATTCAAATGCCTGTGGGCCACATTGACATTTACCCCAATGGTGGAGACTTCCAGCCAGGCTGTGGATCTGATGATGTCTTGGGATCAATTGCATATGGAAGTGAGTTCTTTATTTTCTACTTTGTATTGGAATCGGTGACCTTATGTCCTTCTTAATGCTCCCAACCCAATTCATTTCCTCATTCTCACCTCCTACCATGGTGGCCCCAATATTGTGCTTAACATTTTGCATCTTCCCACACACCTGTCAATAATCTACTTTCTTATGCTTTGAGATCACTGTTGTCATTGACTAATACCTTTCTATGACATACATATTTATTGAAAAAAATAATCATTCAATGTAGAATTATAAAAAGCAAGAAGTAAAAGTCTCCCTTCACTCTCTCTCCTACTTTTACTCTTCACTGGCAGCCAGTGTGAAGATTTTTATATGCATCTTTCCAGTTTTTTTCTTTGCAAATTGATGTGTGTGTAATTATTTTTCCACACACCACTTTGTTCATTTTCCTTTGCCTAGTTGTAATATATATGGACGTTCTTAATGATCAGAACAGATAATTTACTAATTTTATTCTTTTTATAGCTTGTATAATATTCTGAAGTGTGGCTATAACACTGTATTTTAATTTTTGATAATATTTTAAAGACACAAAACCAAGTTGCTTTTTCTATTTAGTTATAATTTATCTTTGAATGCCTGAGCCTACAATTAGCAGACTTAGGCTGAACTCAATTTGCTTTTGAATCTGCTGTGTGGCCCAGTGACTGATCCCTTTATGGTTTTCCCGTCCTGTAATAGCTTGAGATGCAGCTAGAATTTCCCATGTAGTGGCTCCAGCCAGCTCTCTTTCTTGATGCTCTGTCCTTCTAGATATCCCAGTGTGTCATTTGGTATTAAGACTGTTCCCTCTCGCCTGGTGTGAATAATGCACAAGCAACCAGGTAGGCATGGTGATGGAGATCTCTAATTGCAGCACTTGGAAGCTTCAAGCAAGAGGATTATCATGAGTTCAGTCCCATTCTGGGCTACATAGTGAATTCAAGGCTAGCCTGAACCACATAGTGAGACCTTGTCTCAATAAATCAAAAACAAAACAAAGATAAAAACAAATATAAGTAGCCTTGAAGAGCTTGGAAACTCACGCAAGGACAGTTTACCTCTGCCCTAGTCTGTTGGATAATGGCATTTTAAATTTTATGCATTTATTTATTCATTTATTTTTCATTTTCTTTGAGACAGGCTCTCACTAACTATACAATTCAGGCTGGACTTGAACTCACTATGTAGCCCAGCTGACACTGAATTCATGATGATCCTCTGGCCTCAGCTTTCCAAGTGCTGAGACTACAGATGTGTGTAACCATACCCAGCTAATTATTTCTATACTAGGGTTCAAACTCAGGATCTTGGGCTTGCAATACAGCTGTGGTGCCACTGAACTAAATCCCTGCCACCTAACTTTAGTCTAAAATTTATATATACATATACATATTTTTTTGAGATGGCATTTTTAAGGTTGTTGGTGCCCCTGAGGAAAGGGTAGAGGTGACTTTGACACATTTTTCCCAAGTTTTCCAAGATCAACAGCTTTAGCCTCTGGTTACAAAAACAATAATGTGGACTGGGGATTTAGCTCTGTGGTACTGCATCTGCCTCGCAAACTCAAGATCGTGATTTTGATCTCCAGTCCTGCAAACAAACAAACAAAAATTATATACTATGGCCAGAAGAGTCCAAACTACACACCTTGCAACCAAGTGTCTGAATCTGAACAAATTATTTTACATCTATGAATCTTTGGGTTATAATCTGTAATAGAAGGGATTGGACTAGAAGCATGTTGGTGTTTTCTTAAAGAGTCAGTTAATAAATACTGTAGACTTTGTGGGCCACAGAGTCTCTGTTTCAACTACTCTACTTTTTTAGGTTGACATGAAAGCAACTATGGGGAATATATAAACCAAGAAATGTGATTGTGTTCCAATAAAATTTTATTTACAAAAATAACTAGCCAGTCTGCTAGTCTTTTTTTGCTGAGCCCTGGACTAGATTTTGCTTAGTATGTAATGCAATTCCTGCATTTTATGACCATATTTCTTTGAAAGGGCTCAGTGACTCCTACTGCGTGGAGAGATCTGCATCAGCATCACTCTATTTAGGGTTGTTCTATTTTTAAAATGTGAATTCTCTTGCACTTTATTTCTGTGTATTAATGCTGTCTTCTCACCAAGAAAGTGCAGTTAGGTAGCTGAGAGGTCTGAAATTTTATCTTAATTGGGTTCTAATACATCACTGGACATTTATTAATAATTACACAAAAATATACAGCCATAATAAACAGACATTGCTGATGATGTGTGTAGTAATTATTGACTGAGTGGTATAATTGTCAAGAACTGGCCCACCCTGCATGTTCTGTCTCCTCTTTCCCCAGCATTTACAGAGACATTAAAATGTGAGCATGAACGAGCTGTAGACCTCTTTGTTGATTCTCTGGTGAATGGGGACAAGCCAAGCTTCGCTTTCCAGTGCACAGACTCCAAACGCTTCAAAAAAGGAATCTGTCTTAGCTGCAGGAAGAACCGTTGTAATAGCATTGGCTACAACGCTAAGAAAATGAGACACAAGCGGAACACCAAAATGTACCTAAAAACCCGGGCAGGCATGCCTTTCAGAGGTAACCCCAGGCCCCAAAGTGGCCTCTAGTTTTTCTCTTCCTTCTTAATATCTTATTGCAGAATAGGGCCTACCAAGCCCACAAGTAGTGGCTAGCTCTCTCATATCAAATTATGATGAAGCAGATTACATTGTGTATGCCCTGGGGAAGTCATTCTTTAAAAATCAATTGAGCCAGGCATGGTGGTACATGCCTGTAATTCCAGTGCTCTTAGAGGCTATGGGAGAGTTCCAAGTTTGAGCCCCTCCTGGGCAATGTAGTGACTTTGTGAGATCTTTTTTCAAAATAAAAAAAGGGGTGGATATTGTTCAGTGTAAAGATTTTGTGTTCAGCCCTCACACCATAAAAATCAATTAGTCAATCAATCAATCATGAGGACTCCTGTGATGTCCTTGTGACCACAATGTCAATATCTTAAATTTTTTTTCTAGTATTTTACAAAGCTATTTAAAATTTGTTTTTTCATTTGGTCACAACAAATCTGAAATAAGATGAACAACAGACCAAAATGATAACTTAGATTTTTATAACATATTATATAACCATAATGCTTTGTGGATATTATTTTATATACAAGGAAACTGAGGTTCAGAGAGGTTAATACCTTGGTCTTAAATCCAGGGTCACACAACCAGAAAGCAGGTAGACCCAAGACCCCAAGACCTCTTCCAACACTCAAGTTCAGAGCTATTCCTTTTATACTACCTCTTAGGCCACTGGACAGGAAAGTAGAGGCCGGGTGGAGCTAAGGGGCACCAGTTCCTAGAACTTAGCATGTTGGTGACGGGGTGCGGGTCGGCTCACCATGATATGAGAAGCAGGGTTCACAAACATCTCTGTTCTGTTGTCTGTCCAGTGTATCATTATCAGATTAAAATCCACGTCTTCAGTTACAAGAACATGGGGAAAATCAAGCCAATCCTTTACGTCACTCTGTATGGTACTAACGCAGACTCCCCGGTTCTACCTTTGAACATGTAAGTCTTGAGTTTCTTTCGCAACTTTGGTTTAGGACAGAGAACAAGTTGGTCTGAGAGTGAAAGAATGCGAGGGAGTGTACTTGGGACAAGCCAGGAGAGTGATGCTGGGTGGCCCAGGGGTAGGGCTGGGTGGTTTCGGCTGGTCTACAGTGCTCGCTCCTGCTGGGTGCTGCCCTGTGAGCCCTGGACTTGGGATGTTTCTGGAAGCATCTAGGATGAATCAGCACTAGGAGAAAATGCTGATCAGCTGGTCAGAAACTGCTGTTTCACTTGAGGCAATGCCTCAACCTGAGGCTTCAGGGAATTGGAATCTTTTGCAATATCGGCTGTGGGAGGAGAACCTGGGAGTCTCTGGGAAGAGTGTTCACTGAGAACCCACCAGGGACAAAGCACAATGCTAACTAATGCCAACTAATGCTAGGATTTTGAAGAAACATCAGCAAAGTCACTCACTTCAGGCTCTAGTTGGGAGACTAGACCGGCATTTACGCACAGTCAGGTGAGGTAGGTCACACCAGGCACCAGATGAGAGGGACAGGAGAGAAGAGACTGGGATTGGAGGAGATCAGCGCCTGTGGGCTGCGAGGCCTGGAGCACTGCTGCGTGTGCGTGGGATTTCTGTGCGTTTCTTATTTCTGCTTCTTGTCCCTGTCTCTTTGGGAGGCAGAGCATAGGGGAGAGTGCCCACGAGGTTTGCTAGGAAGTCCGGCTGCTGCAGGCAGAATTATCTCTGTCAGGGGGAGCACAGACAAGCTCTTGTGGGTGAGGCACAGGGCACAAGTGGGGGAAGAACCTCCCATCTGTTTCTCTCCAGTCCCTGGGGGAAAGTTGCTGCCACTGAGCCACCTGTATCACCCACAGTGTGGCAGCTTCCCAGCTGGCAGGCCACTGAGAAGAGCGTCTCTCTCGCCTTGTAGAGGGGAGCACATTGGGCTGAATGCCACCAACACTTTCTTGGTCTACACCGAGGAGGACTTGGGTGACCTCTTGAAGATCCAGCTCACGTGGGAGAAGACCTCGCAGAGCTGGTACAGCCTGTGGATGGACTTCAGCAGCTATCTTTCTCAACCCAGCAGCTCCGTTTGGGAACTGCACATCCGGCGCATGCGCATCAAGTCTGGGGAGACCCAGCAAAAGTAAGTGCTCCTGTCCCCACTCCCGCTGTGTCAGTGCTGAGCAGAAGGCCATGTCTCGGTCCTTTTTTGTCCTCTGCACGCACCCTCACCCTTCTGTATCTGTTCTCGGCATGTAGGCAGAACTTCAAACACCTTTCCGGGCATCATGAGTCTCTGATCAAGGTTTCTGTTAACTGCTGTGCATCTTAACCCTGGTCACAGGCTGGCAGGGGCGGGGTGGACAGGCTGGCAGGGGCGGGGTGGTGGTGGTTAAAGGAGGGACTGGAATTCAGCCCCTGTCTGTCTGCCAAGTCCTGTGTTAGCCCAAAGGCACAGAGCTTCTGTACCAGGCTCTATCTAGGCAGACTCCCTGTTGATCTCTTTACTGAGGGGCAAACAAGCATCTTGTCCCGCATAGGAGCTCTGCGAGGGCCCCTGATTTACGCTGGCTCCTTATTTTCTGAGCATTTTGTGTCTCTCCTTCAGAGGCTCTGATCAGGGAACTGTGGCCAGGATCCTTCCTTCAAGTAACAGGGAGTCCTCTGAGGCATGCCAGCTGGCAGCTTCCCCATCTCTTTGAACCCCAAGTGTAGTGTGAAAACTCCAGAGCTCAGCCCCCGATACTGTGCCGTGGCTCTCAGAGTAGGCTTCTGTCTAAACTGAAGCTGGGTTGGGCTCGAAGCCAGCTGTGCCCTGGAGACCTTTGTGCAGGGAAGAGGTTTTCTTAATCATGTCCTTCCCCTGACCTCTGGAGTGGCACTGCCAGCCTTGGCATGGGAGGAAGCGGCTCCCAGCCCCTTTGTTTCTCTCCTGACATTTTCCTATTATGGTTCTTCACCTGTCATGTTTGCATCCATCATCTGTGGCCCAAAAACAACAAAAGGGAACAGAAGGATCCTCAGATCCCTTCCCCGTGTGACTCCAGCCTGGAAACCTGTGAACTAGCGGGTAGAGGTGTTAGTACTACCAAGCCTGTGATCTACATACTTGTGTATCTTTTTAACTGCAGCCTTTGCCCATGGTATGGTAGCAGAAAGATGATGATTTTTATAACATACCTCAAGTATAATAAATACTCATTTAATCACTGTAGAGGCTTAACAAATATAATTTTTTTCTATATTGATTTCAGATATGAGATTTTAAAAGCAAGACATTATATAGTTGCATCTGCTTTGTGCTTTTCCTCTGCCTTGTTCTTCTTTCAAACCAAAGATATTGAATATTTCAACATTAGCTAATGATACTGTATTTCTTTCTTTCATGTTTATATGCCATTAATACTTTGGTTGGTATCCATAAACAATGGGTATGACTATGTTAGATGTGTCTGAATTCTCCATGTCTGAATCTACTAGTTTGCAAGTTGCTTTTTTCATTTAAAACATTTGAGATTTATCCAACCCATGCAAATCTAGTGTATGGTTGATTTCTTCACTAGACTGTAAACTCCTTCTTTTCATATAGGAGATTGAGCCCAGTGCCTTCACACTGAAGCACATTCCCAGTCCTTTATAAAATTTTGAGATAGGGTCTCACTAAGTTGCTAAGTTACTCAGGCTAAGTTTAAACTTGTGATCCTTCTGCCACAGCCTCCAGAGTGATAGGATTATAGGCATGTACCAGTATACTCTGTTTACTATGCTCCATGACTGAAAGAATTTAAGGTTCCTCACATACAGTGTTACATAAATGTCCATTGATAAGAACTACTGGAACTTAACTACAAGTTACAAGGGCTCAGAAAGTGGACAGCCAAGGTCACAAGAAAGAAACAGGGCCCTAAATACCATTTCTTGAAAACTGTGACCTCCCTGTGCAGTCTCAGTGGTATGTGTCTAGCATGAGTGTATAGCAGTAATGTGTGGTGCTTGATCCTGAGGCTGAGGCAGGACAAAACCACATTCAGAATAGTTTAAGAACCTTTGTGAGGGAGCCCTAATGACCTTAGGACCTCTATGCTTAAAAAGATGATCTACCTCGTGCACAAGAAATGCAAATGAACACAAATCGCAAGCAGTAAGGGAACCACTCACACTCAACAGAATGGCAAAAGGGTCCCAACAAATGGTGGTGAGGAGGGAGAAGGGAGCTGGTACTCTACAACCAAGATTAAAAACTAGTCCGACTACTTTGGAGACGGATTTATTACCTTGTCACATCAGATCAGAGAATGCATATATCATAACCCGGAAATTCCACTTTTTAGTATGTATGCCAAATAACTATTTGCAAAAACTGAAGTAGTAAGCAGAACAATGGTGAAGTCACTGTGCAGTAATGATTTCCTTTCCTAGAAAGTAATGACAATTTAAAAAACCATATTTATATAAGGATATACCTTTTTGCTAATTTGAGATCCAAGGTGGGCATGGTTCATGGGGGCTGGGGCAGACCAGATGGCTTCCAGAAGGCAACGCCCTGTAGAGGCAGGTGGCCTTTGCGTGGACAGAAGGAGGAAGGTGGGAGAGGTCTGATGAAGTCCATATGAGGCCAAATCACAGAAGCCTTTCATGTGGGATGTAGTTTGGAGTCTGACCGTAGTGATGGGCAGTTCTGAAGGTGTTGGAGTTGGAAGTGACAGTGCTGCCTGGATCTCCCTCGGGTTCGAGCTACATCAGTGGCATCTTCTCCCTCTTAGATTGACTTTTTGTGCGGAAGACCCTGAGAACTACAAGATTTCTCCTGGCCAAGAGCTCTGGTTTCACAAGTGTCGGGATGGCTGGAGAATGAAAGGAGAAACCAGGTAACTGGGCCTTTCTCTGTTCCTCTCACACATCTTGGCTGATCACCTGCTGAATGCTGGGCATGGGCCAGGGCAGGAGGGACATGGTTTGAGCAAAACAGACAAAGATCCCTCCCAGTGCGAATTGCCCTCATCTGGAAGGATGTAGGCACACATATAAGTGGGTGCAAGTATAAAGCGTTGAAGAGAAACTGTTACCTCTGTTCTTGTCTGCCTTGCCCTGTAAGTGTTTATTGTATGCAGCAGAGTCTTTCTGGTCACCAAATCCCTGGGCTTGATGTCCATGATATCATCTATGTAGTGATCAGTACTTTGCAAAAGTGCAGCTTTCATCACTTCCTTCTGGGCTCCGGATAGAAGTAGGGCGTGGAGTGAGAGGAGAAAGAGAAGCACAGAGTCTATTCCCTTTCTCTCAGTTTTCGTGAACCCTGTTGGCCCTAGTGGCTATTAGTAGGTCTAATTCTCTCCATTTGAGAAATAGGAGTGATCGTATGTGTGCGGCTGAGTCAGGCAGGGTTGCTTGTTCTGGTGTCCACTGCTCCAGGCTGGAGTCCTCTGATTTCAGACCAAAGAGGGCTCAGCTCACAGTGTGTGGCAGAGGCCTCCTCCAGGGAAACTGACCACAGGTCTTCTGAGCCCAAACACCTGCCAAGGAGGAGGGAGGCCACCTCCCAGCCATTCCTGCCCAGCCCCTTGCCTTCCCTTAATCAGGGTATTGCATAGCAATCCTGCTGCCACGTACTCAGCACTTCGTGTGTGACCACCCTGCATTCATGAAGTAGATGTCATTTAAGTTTAGCATCAACCCCAGGAGGCTGTGCTGTCTCCCTGTGGGGAGCTGAGGAAGCTGAGACTCAGGCTCGTGTGTCCCTCTGCAAGGTCCCCCGCAAGGCATGCCAGTGAGGGTTGTTCTCCACGTAGAGGATTTGCCTCCTCAGAGGAACCACCGGCCTCTCTCTGGATACTAATTATCAAGCAGTTGCACTCAGGCTGGGCGTTCGTGTGATGAACCGTCTTCCAGCCTGAGAGCTGTGTTCCATCTGCAGCTGCTCCTCAAGCACAGGACTCATGGGGGATGAAGATGGTCTGTCTAATTTAGGTCCCAGTCTCGTGTAGGTCATGCTTTTCTGCTGTTCCAATTTTAAATCTTCATACTTGCCTTCAGATATATGCTTTTTACAGTGCTTCCACGTACATTGGCTTCACTGATCTTCAGATCAGCTATCTAGATAGGACACACCCAAGAACAACTGCTACTCTTATGATGAGGAAGTAAATCTGTTATTTTTCTTTTCTGCTCTGGAACTTCCTAATAGTTAGGAACTTTGCCACTTGTCTCCTGCTGTTTCTTTTAGAAAACAAGTAGCCCTTTCCTTTGCCCCTAAGGAACAGTAAGCAATAGGAGCCGGAGCAGGAAGAAGCTGTGGAAGGAGCACAGAAGCTGTGGCCTCCTCAGACACACGCAACATCTCAGTCTTCCTCGGGACTCATGAGTGAAGATGCACATTCAGCTGTTCAGTGGCTCCTTCCTGTAGCTAATGCTAGCATCCAGGTCTCTTGACTCACCTTTGCCCCCTTCCTGCCACGTGATCATCTCTCTTGTGTTTCTAGATTCCAACAAGAGCACACGTTGACAGTTCTCATGTGTGCCTGTGTGCATTGCTCACATGTGTGTGTGTGTTGTGCTAAAGACTCGAATGCATACGCTGTGATCTGTGAACGCGGGGACCAGAGCAGGCTCCTGGGGGTCGTTTCTTAGAGTGAAGGCGTGGGAGGAGAAAGAAGCTCTCAGGAGCCTGTCTGTTTCTTCTGAGAAGAAAGTGAGGGGAAGAGTCCCGCAGTGTGTCTGGAAACTGGGGAGATGGGAGATCTGGACACAGGCATTCCCATTTGCTGGGGAGCCCGCTAACCAACGCCACACTGTCGCTTGGTACCTTTCAGTCCCACTGTGGAGCTTGCCTGAGGGGCTGCGAAGTCTGGCCAGCATGTTCCTCAACTCTGCTGTCCACACACAAGGAGAAAAGTTACTGCTGAGGACTCGCCTGAAGAAGGGCCACTCTCAGCTTGATCCTGGAGCCCTTGGGAGCTTGGTTGCCAGGCCTACCTTTGTCCCCTCTGATGACTGCGGCTATTCTCTCGACGGGACAGCTGTGATCTGTTGAAGTTTTCACTGTGCTGTAGATGAACTATCTCCGCTGACACCTCTGGAATTCAGTCTAGGTTGGAGGGGCTGGCAGCAAATGTCCTGGGTTCCCCCACGGTTCTCCTGGTTGCTGGTTGAACCCAGACTTTGTTTGACAGAAAATGCTGGCTGTGATGTGGCTTTGCATGGAAGGCTGCTTATCCTGATGTGGGCTTCAGTAAGTGGTTTTTCCTCAGGAGCTGACTTGTATCAGGATGGCAGGGCTGTTACCTCACTGGCCCAGACGGGGACATTCGACCAGGCTGGTTCAGAGGCCCTGAGTTCCCGTGGGCTGGTTTGATCCCTACAGGTTATATCTCCGAGACATTCCATCCTACTCCCTAACTTCTGAACTCCCTAACTTCCCTACCTTCTGAAGCACACATTATTGGCTTTCTCTTTTTTCCATTATTCATATTTTGATTGAACAGTATTTATTGGGCACTTAAAATTAGCATATAGTAGTAAACATAGTACCTAATCTCACCGTTTGATGCCTGAATTGGCTTGGAGTTCCTAGAATTCCTGCCAGTGTTTAAAGTGTGTGTGTGTGTGTGTGTGTGTGTGTGTGTGTGTGTGTGTGTGTGTGTGTTGAAAGACAGTAGGTATATGGGGGTAGGGAACTACAGGTTATAGGAGTTGGGAATCTTGTGGCTTAAAGTGGCACTTACCTATTTTTTCTTAATTATCAAATTCCATTTCCTCCAAGAGTGACATGTTTAATCATCAGCAGAATAGCAAGAATGTCATAGACTGAGAGCACAAGGTTAGATATGACTGCCTTGGAGCGGAATCTCCTGTTTAGGAGCTAGGAGATATTACATGTGTTCTACCAACCTATTTATGCATAAGCCAGCACTTGTCATCAGAGTCAGCCCGAGGATTCAACACAGTGCTCTTTCTCTTCCTTAAAATATTTTGTTTTCATACCAGTGCCTTTTCTGTGTTGGACTTCTTGGAAAAGCCTCCCATTCTAGAGCTGGATTTGAATTAATAAACACAATACCTAAGACATTTTTTTATACTTTTCATGTATGTGACCTAGAGTGAGGCAATTAGGGCTGCTGTCATTATCCTTATTTCCCAAAACTGAGGTGTAGTGAGATTCGTTGCATGCCTGGAGTTATATGCTAAATTGATGGTGGAGCCAGGCTGACGACCCAGGTTTCCTGGAGGCAAAGTTCATGGACACTCATCTTTCAAACTTCATGAAGACAGCAATAGCTGTTTCCTATCAGTATGCCTGGATGTGGCAAACAAGGAATATTTTTTTTCCCCCAGACCCATCTGTAAAATCCTAAACCCTTTAATTAACATACAACCAGGAAAAAACCTGTGCCAAAGGGTTGGGGTTTTTTATGGATGAGATTCATCTGAGAGGAAGTGTGATATCAGGTGGGGATGAGAGAGGAATTGTTTCAACCCGTGTCATGCCAAAGTTATATTGCCGTTTAATGCCAAACATCTGAAGACATAACCAGTCAGTTCTTAATTCAAAGTAGGCTTTTAATCTGCTCACATGCTTCTGTGATTGCTTTCTAGCCAAAGTGAAATTTGTGTTACTGGTCAATATTCTGGTACATACGACTTCTGTTTTTTAAATTTATTTATATTTTTGGCAGAAGCAGCTCAGGCTTTATTTTGGGAATGATGCTTAAATTGTTTTTGGTGAACAGCATGGGAAAGAAGGAAACCCGAGGCAGTAGTTTCCCCCACTGTGGGCTGAGGGCTAGAATTGTGCCTCAGATGGGTCTCTTGTTACCAATGCTTCCATGTACAGCTATCTTCCAGCAGGTCTGGGGCAGCCAGGGAGGGGCACAGGCTGGGAGAGGCTGCAGTGGCCCACTCACTGGGACAGGCATCAGAGGTCTCGGACACCAGCTTCCCATCACGGGTCTCAATCTCTTTCACAACCACGGATTTGGTGTGAGTGAAGCCAGGGCTTGGAGGCCCCTATAGGGCAAACTCACTGCTCCTGAGTGGCCACTCATGGTCTTCATGTGGATGCTTATGCTCTGCATCCCAGCCCTCGGCCTGTTCTCTCCCTCCATCAGCTGCTGTAGGTGGCGATCTCTATGTCCAGCACCAGCTTAATGTTCATGAGCTTCTGGTACTTGTGCAGCTGCCACGCTATGTCCTGTATGACCTTTTGCAGGGCGGCCCCCAGTGGGTCCAGCTTAGCACTGGTGTTCTTAATGGCCATCTCCTCATGATGTTGCCATCTTCATCAGTGATGGCGGCCTCCACAGATGCTCTCAGGCCTTTGAGGGCCTCAGTCTCCCCCTGGAGGTGGCTGGTTCTGTGGTTCATCTCAGAGGTCTTGTACTCTGTGCCGCGGAGGTCATTTCCATGCTTCCTAGCCGGAGTCTGCCACTCTTCATACTTGACCTCATACATGCTCTTAGCCTTGGCCTGGCTACAGTTGGTGATCTCCTTGTGCTGGACCTTGACCTTGGCGATGATACTGTCCAGGTCCAGGGACAGCACCACAGAAGTGTCTGAGGTCTGGCACTGCAGTTTCCAGATCTCCTCTCCATACAGCTGCCTGAGGAAGTTGATCTCACCAGTCAGCACCTCCAGGTGAGACTCGAGCTCCGCTTGTTCACATGAGCTTCAACCACATCCTTCTTGATGAGGACAAATTGATTCTCCATGTCTGTGTGCTTGTTGATCTCATCTTCCTACTTATTCCTGAAGTCATCCACCAGCCCCTGTCTGGTGCCAAGCTCCACCTTCAGCTTCAATTTCTTCTAGCCAGGTGTATCCAGTTGCCTTTAGAGGTTGTTGATGTAGCTTTAAAAAACATATTGTCTATGTTGCTCGGGGACATCTACTGCAGCACAAAGCTCCACTTGGCCTCCAGCATCTGATTTCGCTTCTCCAAGAACCACACCTTGTCGATGAAGGAGGTGAACTTGTTGAGGTTCTTGACCTGCTCTTTCTCCTGAATTCGCACAGCCTGGATGTTGGGGTCCACCTCCAGACTCAGGTGTTCAGCAGGCTCTGGTTCACCTGGACAGCTGTGATGCCTCCCACACCTCCAGCCTGCCATAGCCGCCTGGCCCCAGGCTGCCCCAGAAGCTGCTGTTGCTGCCCATCTGGGAGAAGCTGGAATAGCAGATGCAGTAACCTGGGCCACTGTTGTGGGAGAGGCTGCTGAAGGCCCGGGGGTCAGAAGTGAACACAATAGAAGTCTTCTGGGTCAAACTCATGGACATGGGGTAAAGGCAGGTGGGCTGAAGGCGGGTATTCGAAAGGATCCAAGAAGCTGCTTCTGGACAGTCAATTTCTGTGTTGTTTTAGTAATGAAAACTTTGGGAACTGACTCTTAATAGTGGGTTCTATACTTGTGTTTGACTCGAAGCCTTATTTGTATATATGAGCCTTTAAAAAATTCTACCTAAAGGACTATTTATTTCTCAAGTGTTTATAATGTATAAAAGAAACATATGGTTACTTTTTACTTTAAGATTAACCAATTTCAGGATTTAAAAACTTTAATAGTAAAATAAAAATTTAAAAAACCCCCCCAAAATTCTTTTTTTTTTTTTTTTGAGACAGGGTCTCGCTTTATAGTTCAGGCTGGCCCTGAGTTCAGCCTCAAACTCACATCACAGCAATCCTCCTGCCTTTGCCTCCCGAGTGCTTGGATTACAGGTGTGAGTCACCACACCCGGCACTGTGGTATGTGGTACTGGTTGCTGCTGGGTGTGAGTCTCCACACCCAGTATTGTATGTGGTTAACCGGGGGTCGAACCCGGGCCCTTGTGCTTGCCAGACAGGTGCCAGAACCACTAAGCTATGATCCCCGGCCCATCCCACAAAATTCTTAATAACCTGGCAACTTACTTCTTAAATTTGAAAGAATTACGACTGCCAAATTCCTTGGTTTGAAAAAATTTACTTATGTTTTTAGTTGATAGGTGGACAGCTTCAAGGCAGGAGGGTTGGCAGAAGCGTGTGGTGGAGGAAGGCTGCCCACCTCACAGTGGCTGGGAAGCAGAGCGAGGCTGGGGAAGGAGATAAACACTTCTGGGCCACATCCCAACAAAACCTCTCTCCTGCTGGACCGACCTCCTAACAACAAGCCAGCCATACTGCCCCTCAATCTAATCACCTTCCAAAAGGACTGCTTCTGGGTGCCTAAGGGTCTTGGGGGACATCAGGATGAAATCGTAACAGAAGCTCTATGAGAACAGAGATTTTAATCTGGCTTGTGTCCTGCTGCGGTCCTGGAACCGACCTGAAACAGAGTAAGACTTCAACAACTACTTACATGAATATGGAAACTTAGGTACAAGAAATTGGCTGGGAAAAGAACCGTTAATTTAAGATCAGAAGTCCTTATTCTGTCAGTATAGGTCTAAATGTCATGTTTCTCAGTCTGCTCATTTAAAAAACGGAGACAACACCCTGCAAGGCTGTTGTGAATATGAAATATATATGGTAAGACAAATGTCTTAGTGTTTCACCAACATTTGAACTGGAAAAAAGGCAGCAAAATAAAAATAAAATACAGTCTCTTCCATGTCTATGTAGAAATGTTATATATGATAAAGAGAAAGATGTAGATTGTCACCTGATGAAAGGAAAGCATCCTAGTAAAATAGGAAAAAACAAGATTAGATCCTTACCTTACATCATAATTCAACTGGCTGGTATTCTTACAAGAAAGGAGATTTAGACAGCATACAAGACATTATCAGGAATGCGCACACAGAAGACATAGTACGAAGGGGGCCATTGGCAAGCCACGGGGCAAGGCCTCCCAAGAAACCAGTGCTGCTGACTGGACATCTACTTTCCAGAACTGTGAGGAAATTAATTTCTATTGTTTAAGCCACTCAGTCTGTGGGTTTTTTTGTTTTTGTATTGGGGATTGAACTCAGGACCTTGTGCTGGCCAGGCAGGCGTGGTGCCACTGAGCTAAATCTCCAATCCTGTGACATGTTTTTTTTAATGGCAGCCCCGGCAAATTAATACAATGACTGAATCTAATACTATAATGGAAATAATCATGACATTGGTTTAGCCCAGAAATGCAAAATGGTTTACTAGAAAATTGATCAGTGTAATTCATCCAATTTACTAAAAGAAAAACACTACTTCATGATCTCAACAGATGTGGATAATATTTCACAAAAAGTTTTAGCACTTTGTAACTTGATAAAGCCTCTTTACCAGAGATTTACAGGAAATGTACTTAATGAAGAACTTTTGAACTTATTTTCTTCACATTAGTAAGAATACAGGACTCTTATTTGTACCGTTTAACATAGGATTGTACAACCTAGCCAGTGCGATTAAAAAAGAAAAAGAAGAAAAAGAAAAAAGAATTAAAAAAGAAAAATGAATACAATAAAATGCTTACATTTACAGATTATATAATCATCAGCATAGAAAACCTAGGAAATTAGTTGCGTGTGACGGCACGGGGCTGTAATTCCAAGTACTCCCGAATACTCCGGGAAATGAGACAGGAGAGCAGCAAGTTCCAGCCCAAACTGGGCAACTTCGTGAGAACTTGTTTAAAAATTTTTAAAAGGCTAGGAATGTAGTTCCGTGATAGAGCACTTGCTTAGCATGTGCAAGCCCCTGGGTCCAATTTGCTTTTGGTTTGTTTGTTTGTTTTTTGTGGCACCAGGGATTGAACTCAGGCCCTGTGCTTCCAAGGTAGGCATGGTACCACTTAAACTAAATCTCCGGCCCTCCCTGGGTTCAATCTGTAGAATCAAAACAAACAAACCTAAAAAATTAAATGGACTAATGATTAGAAATAATGAGAAAATTTGATAATGTTCCTGGATAAAAGACTGGATAATAAAAATCAAGTAATCCTCTTTACCAGCTGTTACTAATTTAAAAATTCAGACAAAAACATTAACATTCACACTGTACTTAAAACTAAGAAGTTTCTGGGGTCCTGGGATTTAGCTCAGTGGTTCCAGTGCCTGCCTTGCAAGCACAAGGTTCCGAGTTTGATGTCAGTAACTGCATACAACAGTGCAAGGAGTGGTGACTCATGTCTACCTGCAATCAGTACCACATTCCACAGTGCTGGGCGTGGCGGCTCATGCCTGTAATCCCAGCAGTTGGGAGGCAGACAGGAGGACTGCTGTGAGTTCGAGTTCACCTGGGCAACCTGGTGAGCTCCCCACCAGTATGAACCACAAAAGTGAGACCCTGTCTAAAAAACCCCCAGAAATTTCCAGATTAATCTAACATATGTTGTACAAAATTAAAATGGAAAAATTTTAGAAATTATTTTTATGGTTTTTTTTTGAGACAGGGTCTCACTTTGTGGTTCAGGCTGGCCCTGAGCTCAGCCTCAAACTCACATCACAGCAATCCCCCTGCCTCTGCCTCCCGAGTGCTGGGATTACAGGCATGAGCCACCATGCCCGGCACTGTGGTGTGTGGTACTGGTTGCTGCTGGGCATGAATCTTCATGCCCAGTATGGTATGTGGTTACCAGGGATCGAACCCGGGTCCTTGCGCTTGCAAGACAGGCGGCAGAACCACTGAGCTAACTCCCCAGCCTTAGAAATTATTTTTAGAAGTAGACATGAACAAGTGAATTTGTAAAGGGTAAAATTGCTTAAGGTCAGAAAAATATCAAATTATTTCACAAATGCAATGTAATTTAATCCAAATTTCAACAGTACTTTTTGATGAACTGAACATTTTATTTTAAAATATACACTGAAACGTTCACAAATATATAACTTAACTGTGGAAAAGAGCAAAATGGAAACACTTTTTCCTAACAGATATCCAGATACACTATAAAGCTATGGTAATAAAAGTAGTTTGCTACTGGCTCATTAGTAAATTAACTAGGTTAATGAAATACATTACCTTTACTGCAAACCTATGTATGTGAGGGAACATTCTTTGGGCTTTTCATTTTGATACTAGGGATTGAACCTAAGCTCTTCTCACTGAGCTACACTCCTAGCCTTTAATTTTTTTTTTTTTTCTCTTTTCAGTATCAGGGATCGAACTCGGGCCTTGTGCTTGCAATGTAGGCAGCAGCACCACTTGAGCTAAATCTCCATGCCTGTACCAGTGGGGCTCAAGTGGTGCCTCTGCCTGCCTCAGAAGCACCAGGCCATGAGTTTGATAGCTGGTACCACAAAAAATTTTTGTTATTTTGAAATGGTCTCAATTAGTTGCTTTGACTGGGCTTTCACTTGGGATCCTCCTGTTTCAGTCTTTCAGAGTGCTAGGATTAGAAGTATATGCTGTCATGCTGGGTTGGGAACTATCTTTGAGATAAAGGTGGTGCCACAAAGCCATGGAGCAAAAATCTTAACAATTTTTTTTTTTAATTTTTTTGAGACAGGGTCTCACTTTGTAGTTCAGGCTGGTCCTGAATTCAGCCTCGAAATCACATCACAGCAATCCTCCTGCCTCTGCCTCCCGAGAGCTGGGATTACAGGCATGAGCCACCACGCCCAGCATTGTAGTATGTGGTACGGGTTGCTGGTGGGATGAGTCAGCATGCCCAGCAGTGTTGTATTGTGGTTACTGCTGGGGATCAAGCCTGAGCCCTTGCACTTGCAAGGCAGGTGCCAGAACCACTGAGCTAAATCCCCAGCCCACAAAAATCTTATTAAACAGACTGTAGGTGGGTTAAAAACTTAAAAGGTCAAAGTAAATCTTAGATGTGGAGACACACCTGTAATCCCACTCTCTGAGAAGTTGAGGCAAGAGAATCACAAGTTCAAATTCACCCTGAAGAACTTAGTGAGACCCCCATCTCAAAATAAAAGAAGGCTGGGATTTAGCTCAGTGTTACTGCACCTATCTGGCACGTACAAGGGCCTGAGTTCGATTCCCCACACTACCCCAAATGAACAAACCCAGCAATACCAAAATGGGTAGGAATATAGCTCAGTGAAAAGATTCTAGCTTCAATCTCCAACATCTCCACAAAGTGAAATAGGTGAAACTATAAAGAACTGATACAATGTAAGGAGAATACCTTTGTGATCTGCAGATAGGATTTTCTATCTTGTGGTTTCCAAGACAGCCGTTGCCATTGAAAGTGGAAAGAGGTGTCAGCCATTTTTTTTTTTTTTTTTTTTTTTTTTAGGTTTTTTGAGACAGGGTCTCGCTTTTTTGTGGTTCAGGCTGGCCCTGAGCTCAGCCTCAAACTCACATCACAATCCTCCTGCCTCTGCCTCCCGAGTGCTGGGATTGCAGGCGTGAGCCACCACGCCCGGCACTGTGGTATGTGGTACTGGTTGCTGCTGGGTGTGAGTCTCCACACCCAGTATAGGTATGTGGTTACCGGGGATTGAACCCGGGTCCTTGCGCTTGCAAGACAGGCGCCGGAACCATTGAGCTAAATCCTCAACCCATGTCAGCCATGTTTTAAAATTATGGATATTAATTGGAGATGGCCTCAAAGATTAAAAAGCAAATAAAAATAATAAGAGTAAAACAAATATGAACCAGGGTTTGAATTACTTGTTTTCCTAAACCTGCATAGTTACCAATACCATTTAGTCTTGACTTTCCTTATACCCTATGTGTGCATGTACGTGTTGCAATGGGAAAGGGCTGATTGGAGGGTCTAGAGGGAAAGCAGGCTTGAGGAGGCAAGGCCCAGGTTCAGAGGCCAGCTAGAGGAACTAAGAGCGGAGTTTTGGACCAGTGCTAGGTAGCTCAGTCAAAAAAAATTCATACTTGACCTTACTGAATGGTTTTGTTAAAGGCAAGTGTTCTTGGACTCCCAAGAGAAGGTCATGACCAGCAGACAATGGATAAATGCAGCATGTGCATTTTAGTATGTAAAAGTCTGGAAGAGAGGCTGGGATTATCTCTCAAGAATGGAGAAGACAGAATTGCATTTTTAAAGGTGTATTTGTCTTGGCTTCTGATCTGATTATTAGTGTTGTAGCAGAGCAGAGCCCCTCTGTGCGTTAGCCAGGTGTTACAACTCAGCGTTGCAGCCAAAGGCCACCACTCTTAGGCACATCTGAACTTTACAATTCAGTGTGGCAACTCTGGAGCTCAGGTCTGGGTCATAGCTCTGGTAATTTGAAGTCTTGGGAGTCCAGTGGTCACCTGATGCCTTTTGTTATGCTGGCAAGCCCTGAGTGGGCTTAGAGGAATCTGAGCCCCTAACGAGGAATGAGAGCTTCCTTATATATGGATCTAAAGGGTAGGCAAGCTTGCTTACTGTAGAAGAGGAGTGGATTCCTGAAAGAAAGGGGCAAAGTTATAGAACATTCCTGAAATTTAGTAATGTGAGCATGCTCACTGTGGTGTGAAGGCGGAGTTCCAGAATGTTCCTGAAGCAGAAGGATGGAGCTTAACAGAACATTCCTGAAAGGTCACACAGAGTTCAAGCAGACACAAACCATTTTGATGCACTGGGAAGGAGCTCCAGCACGACCATCTACTACCCTTCCTAAATAAAACACCCTGTAGTGGGGGGGGGGGGGAAGAAGCAAGGAAAGGGCCTGTCTCACTGAACAGTATTTCTCTATCATTTGCTCAAGACAGCTTCAGTGGGATTGTTCTATGATCAAAGCATTGACTTTTTGTAGTAAGGGAGAGTATTCCATTATGACCTCAGTGACTTGCTCTTTTTTTGGTCAGAGGTATAAATACTGTTGTTTGTTCTTTATTAGACAAACAAATCTCTACACAGTATGGTTTCTACTGAACTATTATTTTCACACCATCTTAAAGTCAAAAAATCATTAGGTGAAATATTGTAAGTTGAGGATTGTCTATATAAGGAAATGTTTGAAGTAAAGCAGTTTATTTTTTTTTTTTTTTTTTTTTTTTTTGAGACAGGGTCTCACTTTGTGGTTCAGGCTGGCCCTGAGCTCAGCCTCAAACTCACATCACAGCAATCCCCCTGCCTCTGCCTCCCGAGTGCTGGGATTACAGGTGTGAGCCACCACGCCCGGCACTGTGGTATGTGGTACTGGTTGCAGCTGGGCGTGAGTCTCCACATCCAGTATGGTATGTGGTTACCAGTGAATCAAACCCTGGCCCTTGCGCTTGCAAGACAGGTGCCAGAACCATTGAGCTAACTCCCCGGCCCTGAAGTAAAGCAGTTTTAATCAAATACACAATTATTTATTTACAATGCCATTAAAAAAATCAAACATGTAGACTTTCAGGAATGTCAAGATACACTTCACATGGCTTGTGGGTATGGTGAGGACCATCAGATACTCTCTATGGGCATGAGGCACATGGCATGGACAATGGAAGGTGATCAACTGAGTCTTCAGAAATGACCTCAGTCAACCAAGAGCCACAAGGTCACAGACTCTTCCAGGAGCAAACGCCAATGACTGATTGGTAAGTCCACCACATGTGACAACTCTAGAGGCCAGACTAACTGTAAAAGTAGTAGCATCAACAGAGGCCTTCGTTGTACCCTAGTTCATCTCTTCCCGTGTTCTCGGGTCATGTCTCCTAGATGCTGGTCCTGAGCTCTCTCTCCTATAAACTTGCCACATACAAATCTGCATCTCAAACAGTGTTTCCCAGGACTCTAGCCTAAAACAAATGGCTACTCTCAATCATCTTGTACACTATCCAAGAATTTAAAGAAGTGTCATGAGAGATCACAAGGACAGACTTCAAAGCTCAGGGATGAGATGTGAGGAAAACAGAAAATGAGTTTATTAGTGGCTGGTGACAGTTTGCTCATAGTCAAAGTCATCTCAATTGAATGTGCTTTCCCTTTCACATGGCCCAGCATGGTATCACACTGACAGAGGGAGGGGGAAATACCTGGTGGAAGCATAGATGACACAGTGGGGAGAGGGAAGGGGTACGTTATTCAAATAGGGTCAGAAGGGCTAAGCCACTGGCAAGGAGTTGTCCCAGGGCTGTGAGAGAGCCCTGCTAAGAGAGCTGGAAAAGACCATTTTTTCTCAACTCCTAGGAGTTCAGTGGGTCTGGGAGGTGAAGGAAATTATTCCAAAACTCATCAAAATAAACAGTGTGATGCTCAAACATTTTTATTTACCTATTGATTCTGGTGTGACCCAGAGTAATGAGAATGGACAAGTGGACATGTGGGATCTGATGAATGAATTTTCTAATTGCTCTTTTTTGTCATAGAAAGTAGCCAACATTTCACTCTTCCACAGTGACATAAATCACGTCCTACTCTGTCTCCCAAAATATGTACCTCAGACTCTATGTTTTTGAAAAGTTATAATAATGTCTTTTAAAACAAACTCAGGCTACCTTGTATAAGGGAATTTCACTTTATACAACAAGCATCATTACATAAGTTATACATTTAATTACAAAATAATTATTAATACATTAATTATATTATGAACTCCTCTCAACTGTGTTCTCTCATTTAACCTCTGTAATAATCTATAAGAGAGATTTTTTTTTTGACAGAGGAGAAAATTGATATTCAAAGATATAAGGGGCTTGTGCAAATTTCATAGTAATTTGATGAACTTAGATTTGAACTGGGGTTTACAGATGCTAAAGCCTGTGATGCTTCTCCTTTGGAACCATTTGAAGAGTTTATTTTTTTAGGTGACTGCCATAATGAGCTGTTTTCTCACTTGTATAAACTGGTAGGTTCATCTACTAAGAGGGGCACCTGCTTTCTCTAGGGGAATGCGCATCTCAGGACTTTCTAATAAGAATATCGATAACACATAAACAATGTCTCCTCTCCCTTGCTTCACATATGGGAAATAGGCAGTTTTCCAATTTCCCAATTTTCCCAACTGGCTGGTTGTGGGATGCCCAGAATTATGTGAACTCCTGAAGATATCTTGAAATGGTTTACCAGCAAAACCACCTCTTGTAGTGGGAAGATGGTATTTATTACCTGAGGAGAGGCATGGTGAGCAGGATTTTATGAGGAAGTACTCTAGCCATTGCTGAGGCAGGCCCAGAAGGTTCTGGAAGTAATGGAGGCCCATTTCCAGTCCTATTACACTTAGTTCTCACTATACTTTTCTGTTTTCCTGTCTTTTTTCTTTTTAGACATGGTCTCACTTTGTAGTTCAGGTAAGCCTGAACTCAGAGCAATCCTCCTACCTCTGCCTCCCGAGTACTGGGATTACAGGTGTGAGCCACCACACCTGGCATGGTGGTATATGGTATTGATTCCTGGTGAGTGTGAGTCACTGTACCCAGCATTGTGTTTTGTGGTTACTAGGGATCAAACTCAGGACCTTGTACTGACACCACTGAGCTAAATCCCTGGCCCAAGTTTTCCTGTCTTTATTTCAAATGTAGAGACTGAAGTATGAAGAGACTAGATTGCCAAAGGTCAGCCCTTGCAAGTAGTGGTGCAGAGTTGAGCCCTGCAAATTTTGTCTGCAAATTTTGTTTATAATCACTACATTGTATTGAATATAGAGCTAGACAGGATAATGACTTGTATTGCATACTTTCACATTAATATTTAAAATATTTATTTGACATGGGAAAAGTTGATGGTAGGATGTGGGATTGAGGGCAGTGTCTTACTTGTATACCTCACTCAGCAGACGAAATCCCCCAAATACTCACTAATGGATCAACAGATAAATAAAACATGGTATAACTATGTAAGAACAGACTGAGTCATAGAAAGGAGTAAAACACTGATGCATAATATGACATGGGTGATTCTAGAAGCAATTTTTCTAGGTGAAAACTACCTGACACACATGTCACGTTTTGTACAGATTCCATGTATATAATGTATCCAAAAGATATTAATTCATAGAGATAGAAAACAAATGGTTTCCAGGGACTTGGACACCAGGGAGGGACTTGGTAACAACTTTAATAGTTTAGATTAGACTTTTTGAGATGAAGTATTTTAAAACTAGAGGGAGGTGGTGGTTACATGTCATTGTCATTGTATTAAATGTCACTGAATTACACACTTTATAGAGTTAACCTTATGTTATTCAATTTTTACAAAAAGTTATGACCTGATAGCTCTGTAATAAAAAAATAAATAGTGCAATTGAAAATAAGCAAATTATGTGAACGTACATTTCTTGAAAGAAGGTACACAAATGACAGATGCCCAATAATCCCTTGGAAAGTAAGTCAAAATCACAATGAAATTAGAAAACACACACAATCCCAAACCACAGCAAGATACTTCTTCATTCCTATTAGGATGGATATAAAAAATACATAGATAATACCAAGGGCTGACAGGGATGAGAAGGCGGGATGCTGGTAGGAATGCAATTGCAGCCATTTTGGAAAATGCTTTGTCAGTTTCTTAAACAGAGAGAGCTGGGGATGCCGCTCAGGTTAGAGTGCATGCCTAGTATGCACAGAGCCCTGAGCCTGACTTCAGCACTGCACAAAAGAATGAAAAGTTACACTTAGACCCACCGTGACCCCAAAACAATGTCTAGGCATATTCTCAAGAGAAAGTATATGTCCATGAAAATGAATGCACAAACTGTTCATAATATTATTTATAATAATGAAATGGTGGAAAGAACCTAAAAGTCCAATGAGTAAATAATAGTTAAGCAAAATGTGGTATAGTCATAGAATAGTTATTTATTTTATAGTTATTTATTTTAACTAATAATAGTTAAGCAAAATGTGGTATAGTCATAGAATGGAATTGCACGTAGTGGAAAGAAAGAAAGAGAGAGAGAAAGAAAGAGAGAGAGAGAGAGAAAGAAAAGTTATGTTTTGCTACATGCTTTAATGTGAATGAACCTGGAAAACACTAGGCAAGGTATGATAGTTAATTGTGATATCAAATTGAATTGATTAAAGTATGCTAAGTGAATATGTAATGTACCCATAAAGATTTCAATAAAGGAAAAAAGTGACAGAAGCCACTTCTATCAATGCTTTTGATAGTAACTACTATCAATAAGGAAAGTCGTATCTAGGAGATGTCCAGAATAGACAAATCTGTAGAGACAGAGAGGTGGTTGATTAGTGGAGCCGTATGTTGTGATGAATCACTCAGGCTGAGGAGTGGAGGGCCTGGGGAGTGACTGCTTAATGGTACAACAGTCTTTTTCTGGGGTAGTGATGATAATTCCAAAGTTTATTACAGTGAAGTTGAATAATTCTGTACATCTATTGAATGGTGCATTTTATGTTAGTGAGTTTTATGGTGTATTACTTCTGTATCAATGGAGTGGCTAAATGAGTATGGAGAAAGCACTGGCAGGACTTGGGGTGTTGGAGGCAGGAGGTCCCTGTGTTTGTGTCCCTTGTGGTTCTGCTGGGCCCAGAACTGAGGTGCCCAGCTAGGGGGGCAAAGGGATCCTGGACTGAACCCCGTAAATGGTGAAGACAGTAGACACTAAACAACTGAATGAACAATTATGGAAATTCCTGACTCTTTGTTACCGACAAGTCAATGAAGACTTTTAAGATCTGGAGGTTTTTTAGTAAAAAAAAAAAAAAACCATTTTATTGGTATGTTTTAGGTATACATAATGATAACATTCATTATAGAGAATTTGTACCTGTACATGATGTATCTTGTTTCTTCTTTTTTTTCCATTCCCTTCCCCTCCCTCTAACTTCTCTTTTCCTTCTTATTTACAAAAGCTTTATTTCCTTTTTCCCTTTATTCTTTTTATTTTCTTGTCCTTTCTTTCCTCTTCCTTCCCTTGTCTCCCTTCTCATTTGAACATTTTTGAGAAGGGCTCTTTAAAGGTAATTTTTATTAGTATATATTTGTGATACATAGTTAATGGATTCCTCATGGGGAATTGGCACACATACATATCATATCTGGTTTTTGTTTTTGTTTTTTTTTTTTGAGTCAGTCTCGCTTTGTAGTTCAGGCTAGCCCTGAACTATGTAGCCCAGGAGAGCCTTGAACTCATAGCAATTCTCCTGCCTCTGCTTCCCGAATGCTGGGATTACAGCATGAGCCACCATGCCCAGCACTGTGGTATGTGGTACTGATTGCTGGAGGGTGTGAGTCACCATGCCCGATATTGTTGTATGTAGTTACCGGGGATCAAACTCAGGAACTTGTGCTTGCAAGGCAGGCTCTGGAACCACTGAGCTAAATCCCCGGCCCCTACATATCACATCTTAATCCTTTTGTTTCTCCTTCCGATATCTTCCCCCCACTCAATCCTTCCCCCTCCATTCCTAGATCTGAGAAGGACTTTTGATGCTGGCCCGACAGAACTGACTGCTGCTCAGGGAGCATTGCATCTGGGTCTCATCTGAAATCTTGGTGCTATGAGGCTGAGGCTGGAGAGTGGGAGGGTCCTTTGGTACTCAACATGGATACAACTTGGAAGAATGAAATCAGGTGTTCCTAAGAAACGTCATCTTCCATCACAACATACGGCATTAAACATGAAGGTTTCTCTAATAACAAAGCTCATGAAACATGAGAGTGAATCACATCTCGGGAGATGTGGGGCCTTTTTTATAGGAGAATATGTGGGAATTAGGTGGAAGCCAATATGATCAGGGCATGGGTCACCCCACCTCCGGTAAGCCCTGTGGTCATGAGAAGTTCTGATGTGGGTTTTAAGAAGGTCAAATTCAAATACGGCTAGAGGGTGGAATATGGTCAAGTAGATCATTTCACCTAAGTTTTAAACCAATTACTTCTGTGATGATTTGTAGAACACATGACTAGCCACCTGCCTCTACAAATCTGTTCTGAAACAGTGAACAGGGCGGCTTTGAAAGAAAATATGAAATCATGTTTCAGTAGACCTCCTCGAGAGCAATGAACATGCTGCCTGTGGTAGTGACTTGTACAGGGTCTGGCTTCTTGGTTAGACTGAGCTCTTACACAACAGCAGCGGTGTTTTATTCATCTCCACTTTCTTGATTTTTTTTCCATTTCTTACTTTAACTCTGTGTTCAAAGAAGGCATTTTGTGTTTGATGAACAGACCCAGTGGAAAGGATCAGACACAATTCTAAATCCTGTGGCTTCTTCCATGGTATCTTGCTTCCTGCTTGGTGTAAACCTGAGACTTTCAACATTTTCTGTAGATTAGAGGAGTTGCAAAATGTTAATACACAGGCCCACTCTGCTCTGATTTAATTGAACTATTTGGGGGCCCAAATGTGTACAATATGAATCACCTTTCAGGCTCATATAACTTAACAACAACAATAATAGAATCAAGTTAATAATAGGCAGAAAATTTGAACAGGGATTTCTTCCAGGAAGTTACACAAATGGCCAAGAAGTACAGTGCAAGATGTTTGTCATCACTGGCAAAATGCAAATTAAAACCTTAAAGCATACACCACACCTAACAGAATGGCAATACCAACAGCAAAAGAAGTGATGGTGAAGATGTGGAGAAATCAAAACCTTCACAAACTGCTCTTGAAAATATAAAATGATACAGCTACTTTGTTCCTTGTACAATTTGGTTGTTTCCTCAAAAATTAAACAGTCACTGTGTACGTCATTGAGCAATTCTACCCTTAGGATAGACTTAAGAAATCTGAAAACATGGGCTGGGGAGTTAGCTCAGTGGTTCCGGGGCTTGTCTTGCAAGTGCAAGGACCTGGGTTCGATCCCTGGTAACCACATAACAATACTGGGTGTGGAGACTCATGCCCAGCAGCAATCAGTACCACATACCACAGTGCTGGGCGTGGTGACTCACACCTGTAATCCCAGCACTCGGGAGGGAGAGTCAGGAGGATTGCTGTGATATGAGTTTGAGGCTGAGCTCAGGGCCAGCCTGAACCACAAAGCGAGACCCTGTCTCAAAACAACCTAAAAAAAAAAAAAAAAAAAAAAAAAGAAATCTGAAAACATATGTTCCAGGAAAAAGCTTGTACCTGAATGTTCATAGTAGTGTTTTGTTTAGTTTTTTTTTAAACAGTAAAACAATAGAAACAGCCCAAATACTCATCAGCTGAGGCCTGGATAAATAAAATATGATGTACCCATCTGTGGATATCATTCAGGAGTAAGGTACCGATCATGCCTGAACAAGCCCTCAAAGGCATTATGCTAAGAGTAAAAAGTGAGCCACAATTGGACACATGCTGAATGACTCAATTTCTATGAAATGTCCAGACTAGGAAAATCCATAGGGACAGAAAGTAGAGCAGCGGTTGTTGGGAGGGATGAGGGAAAGAGAGTGGGGGAAGTATGGGCTTTCTTTATGGGTAATGAAATGTCAGACAGTGATGATATTTGTACAACATTTTGATTCTATTAAAAACCAGTGAACCATTGGACTACAACTACTGGTAATCTTAAAACAAAACAAAAATACAACTAGTGAACCAGGAATGTAGCTCAGTGGTGCTGTGCCTACCTGGTGCCATAAGGTTCTGAGTTTGATCCCTGATATTAAACAAAACAAGCAAAGCAAAACAACAAACAAACAACCCCCTCCCCATGAGCTGTATACCTTAAAATGGCTAAAATGATGTACTTCTCACTATGTAAATAGCATCTCCAAAGACAATAAAATGTACCCTTAAGGAATCTCCTTTGTTAGTGAGCATGAGAACCTTGCTGTCAACTACCGGGGAGCATGTGCTCAAACATTTGCTGTCTAGAAAACGCTGCTCTTCACCTGAAGTTCTCAACTTCTAATATGTATTTGTTTTCATCTGTCTGTCTTTTGGTACTAGGAATAATCAAACTCAGGACCTAGTGCTTGCCAGGCAGATGTGGCACCACTGAGCTACATCCCTGCCCTGTCCAATACATGTCTGAATGACCTGTGGGACTTTCAAAAAAATGTCAGTATCTATGTGCCCCTAAAAGAGTCTGATTTAATTATTGTGGAGTGCAGCCTGAATAAGCGCCCCAAGAGCTTCTAAGGGACAGCTCTATAACAAGGTGCTTCCTTGCTGTCACCTGACCTCTGCCCCAGGGAGGCTAAGTAGGAGGCCTGGCGTGGGTCCTGAGCATCTCTGTCATTAGCAAGTGCTCTGATTATTCTGGTGCAGTGTAATACACTGAGAAATGCTGCTTTGGAGAAAGCTTCTCAAAACTGAATGTTCTTATGAGTCACTGGGGACCTTGCTAAAATGCAGGTGGTATTTTCAGTTGTTTTTTTCAGGTGGAGCTTTGCTTCGTTCCCCAGGATGGCCTTGAACACAAGCGATCTGCTCACATTAGTCTCTGGATGAACTATGGCTCCAAGCAGGGACTTTCACGCTAGCTGAAGCACAGCACTTTCCTCTGCATTTCTAACCAGCTTCCGGGTGATGTGGGGGACACCGATCCTCAGAGCACAATCTGAACAGCAATGCCAGATATCTATGGTTCTCAGACTGTAGTATTTAGGCACCAGCATCATTTGGAAATAATTTTATTTATTTATTATTTTGATTTTTTGGTACCAGAGATTGAGCTTGGGACCTTGTGCTTGAGAGGCAGGTGCCACCAGAACCACTGAGCTATATCCCTGGTAGGAATTTTTTTTTTGACAGGTCTCACTTTTGTACTTCAGGCTGACCCTGAGCTCACTATGTAGCCCAGGCCAGACTTGAATTAACAGCAATCCTCCTGCTTCTGGCTCCCAAGTGCTGAAATTACAGACATTAGCCACCACACTCTGGCATTATGGTATGTGGTACTGATTGCTGATGGGCATGAGTCATCACACCTAACACTGTTGTATGTGGTTACTGGGGATCAAATTTGGGGCCTTGTGCTTGCAAGGCAGATGATGGAACCCCTGAGCTAAATCCCAGGCCCACCCTAGTGGGAATGTTTTAGAACGCAAAATATCAGGCACCATCTCAGACTTACTGAATAAGGTGATGGACTCCTGGGGGATGCAGTCCTCCAGTGATTTTTAAAAATTTATTATTATAATGTTATGGTGTAAAATGTAATGTTTGGTATTTGTACACATTGTGAAATGTTTAACATGCCCAGCTCCTTAATATTCCATAACCTCACAGAGTTAACTCTTATGCAGGTATGGGATGAAAATACTTGAAGATCTACTCTTTGCAGTTTTCAAGTTTATAATCCATTCACTGTAATCACCACACTCTCTAGAACATACTCCTTGCAAGTGAGACTTTGTACCCTTTGGTCAACATTTCCCTATTTCATCACCTGTGGCACTCCCATCCCCCAGCAACTTGATTTAACAAGCGCTCTGGTTAATTCTGATGCCAGCTGGAGTTTGAGAACTACCACTAACACGTCCTTCTCACCAAATATTCCCACATGGGACAGCACTCCACTAGAGCTGCAGGGGCTTCAAACACACGGAGGTCCCTGGGTTTGAGTCAGGGAATATCCTTGAGGACAGCGGATTCTGAGGAGCAGAAGCCTCCAGTTATGTTTCCATTTCCTTCCTGGCTCATGGCACCTGTGTTCCCAGGCTGCCTCTGGGTTCCTAGGAAAATGTACTAGGGTGTTAACAACTTAATGTGCTACTTTTTGTTTGTTTGTTTTGAGACAGGGTCCAGCTTTGTAGTTCTGGCTGGCCCTAAGCTCACTATGTGGCCCAGGTGAGCCTGGAATTCACAGCAATCCTCCTGCCTCAGCCTCCCAAGTGCTGAGATTACAGGTGTGAGCCACCATGCCCAGCATCATGGCATATGTTACTGATTGCTGGTAGGTATGAGTCCCCACACCCGGCATCATTGTATGTGGTTATCGGGGATTGAACTAGGGACCTTGCGCTTGCAAGGAAAGCACTGGAACCACTGAGCTAATTCTCTGGCCCAAGGTGCTACTTCTTTCAGGGTTATTTGCATTAAAAAGTAGTGTTCTATGTTCAGATGCAAATGAGTTCTACAGTATATAGTAGATATTGTGAAATAGAAAATAGTTTAAAGGAAATGGTGTGTAGAGGTAAGTAACGAGTGGAAAAGATAATGTGATGATAAAAAAAGGAAACAAAGCTTATGTATATAGGGGGTGGGGGGTGTAGGGTGGGTAGGGAAATGGGGAAAAATGAGAATGGAATCATGTCATATTATATACTGGTACAAATTCTCAATGCTGAATGTGACCATGATGTGTATATATAATGTACCAATAAATATTTGAATTTAAAAAAAAGAATTAAAGGTAGTGTTCTAGAGGAAGTACTATTTCTAAAGCAGAAGTTTAAGCTTTGGGTTTCCTAGGTAAGCAGCTTGCCGATCTTCAAATTCCACATCTTCGTGAAAGGCTCTGGGGCACATGATGTGGTTCTGCCTAGAGCTTTTGGAGTTGATGGCCAGTGGCCTCTCCCTGGGTGCAGGCCGACTGTTAACCAGCAGAGGTGGAGGCTGAGAAATTCCCCATCCGCTTGGCTGCCTCCTGGAATGTTGCACAGCCACATCCTTTGTGGTAGCAATTAGCATAACTGGAACAGACCTTCTTTGTCTTCATCCCAGACTATGGATGTCTGGCCTCCCCAGAAACATGCTAATTCTGTGGATGGGACCCTGGATGCCTGTTGGCTTGACTCTTCACTTGAGTGTTGCTATTGCTGTCGGATCGCGCGGTAAACCAGGTGCAGTGGAGGAAAAGGCGTACACAAAATCACATGAATGGGAAAGAGTTTTGGGCTTTCTAGGGACAGCGGACGCTGAGGTGGCCAGACCAGAGCACAGACCACTTCTGAAAGGAACAGAAACAAAATGGAGGGGCAGGGGGTGTGACACAGTCATGACACAGGCAGGGACCACCACAGGGATGAGGAAGTCAAGAGCTTGGGCTCTTGCCTACTAAGGTAAGAGGGATAGTCCGGGACATAGACGTCGTTTTTGCTCTGAGCCATTTACTTTTTGCTTGGGCCTAGAGATGCCCAAAACTGGTAACTAAAAGTGGAACTAAGCTTGACCTTAATTTTGTAACTTTTGTTACTGTAATTCTTGGGTCAAATTACTTCTCAGTATGTTCATAATTTTAGTAGTGTCTGTGGCCAGGTTAGGGCTGATCAGCCCTGAATTTACAGAATCTCATTCCCACTCAAGACTGAGAACAATAAGGAGAGGTTTATAGGACATTCAGCTACATCCAGGTGTTTCAAACTACTGTGCCAAACCCATGATCACTTAGATTCTGGGAAAGTCAAAGCCCCATGTGACTGTTACAACCATAGATAGAGATGATCCTTTCCTGGGAATAAAACTACCCCTGAGCCATAAAGATTCCAGAACTATGACACTTGGGCTGAGATAGCAATCAGCTGGATAATTTCAATGAAGTGGGGAATAAGTATGCATGATACATTTTTAAAAAATCATCTATAAGAGATAAGAGGCACTAAAGGGAGCAGGTTTTGGGAAAGATTCTTGCTTAAGGCAGACTTTGTATCTGTCTTTGTACCACTGTATCATATCTCTTTCCATATGAAACTGAAATTTTCTGTTGATAGACTTCAGCCTCCACAGTCTTCCCTCAGCATTCTCTAGATTGTTGACTGTTATTTTCTTAGTTCTCCAGCCCTACTGAGACAGAAAATTAGGGTGTGGTCCAGCTGGCTGGGGCAGTTGGTGTGACCTGTTAATTACAAAATGCTAGGACACATACACAGAGCAGTTCTCAAAGCCCTATGCATAGATTTCTCTTGAAAACTTGAGCAGGTTTTCTGTAGGATGGCTTAGATCTGATGTCAGCCTGAGGAGTAGGTGATATGAAAAGGACAGTCCACAGAGAGTTTTGGTCCAGTGAATTTTGTCTACAGTGAGTGTTCTTTCTTGCACCAATGACCCTCCCTCAACCTGTAAGGTGTATCTCTTTTCCTGCTATTTTTGAGTAAAACCCATCTCTTGTGTTCAGCTCTTCCTCCTGCTCTCCTCATCTGTTGATAAAGGTTGGAATAGACAGATTACTGTCTGACTGGCAAGGAAGCCCAGACTAGTCAGTGAGAGACAATGGGCAGAGCTGGCCCCAACCCCACGCATTTCTGGCTCCGGAAACTGGGGCAGCCATGCACACAGCTCAACTTCAGTTTGGAGATACTGAGTATGTGAGGTTGGGTGTGAGGACACCCATTTTCTTGGGAGGTGTATTGTCAGGATGCTTCAGAAAAGCAGAACAAGTCAGATCTCTAGTAGAGATATGCTCTAACAAAATGGCTCACACAAAGCAAGAGCTAGCAAGTGCAAAATCTGAAGTCAGCCAACAGGCAGGAGACCCATGAAACATCCCTCCTCCCTCCAATACGGTTTCTATCAATGCTTTTGCTATGGTTTGAATTTGCTTGAAAAGTTCAGGTTTTAGAAACACTCCCCAAATTGATATGTTAATGAAAATGGAAGCAAAGCCTTTAGAAGGTAATCAGAATTAGATAAGATCATCTGGGTGGTGTCCCCATGTTGGCATTAGTGGCTTTATCAGAAGACTACCGATCTGAACCAACTAACACACCTTAATTCCTTGTCCTGTTAGGATACAGCGAGAAGATAGTTACCAGATTCTAGTGCCTTGCTCTTGGAATTCCTGGCCTTCAGAACTGTAAAGTAAATAAACCTTTATTCTTTATAAACTACTAGGTGAGCATGGCAACACATGACTGTAATCCCAGCACTCAGGAGGCTGAGGTAGGAGGATCACTACAAATTCCAGGCCAGCTTGGACTACATAGCAAGACCTTGTCTCAAAACTAACTAAATAGTATTGAGTATTTTGTTATAGAAACAGAAAATATACTAAGATAATCTGATTGTTTGGATGATGGTCATTCTTTACTTCAAATGTTAACCTCATCTTAAAAATGTCTTCACAGAATCATTTGGAAGAATGTTTGACCGAATATCTGGGTGGCCTAGACAAATTGGCCTAGACAAATTGGCAAATAAAATTAACTGTCACAGACTGGCTAACTTTGTCCTCTAGTAAGTTATTGTCCATGGCCTGGCTAGCACTGCTCTTGACCCTGGAGACCGATCTACTGGGATCCTCCCACTGAACAAATGGGAAGAAGGCATCATTCAGGAGAGAACGGATGACTCTGGAGGAATCTACTCTTGGGCTGTGCTCATGTCAGGGTGGACTCAAAGCTCCTCAGATAATCTCCACCAGTGACCACAGAACCTGCAATCTCACGCCATAAACTTCGGTTGGTTTATCTTAGTTTCTTCTACTATAGAACTGATATTTGTGAAATTAAATAATAATGGGGTGGGTTCCTATCATAAAAGACTTCACAGAGGTCAGGTTCCCGGTTCCTTCTTCTCCACCTCCTTCCTTATTTCCCCTTGTCTCAGGGCCAATGTTGAGACAAAGACTCTTCCTTGCTATGGGGAACAGACATTTCTGTGTTCCACCTTTCTACTTGGGTGAAGCTTTTTGGTATCCAAGCTAACATCTCCTGTCTGACTACCTAACTTGCCCTCGACTTTGTTTCTGATATTTGAAAAGTTCACCTTTTCCACTGATTTCCATCAACTCTTAGTCCCAGTGGTCGGCAAGGACCCTGTGCTTCCTCCTTGTCAGAGTGTAAACCTGCTCACTTCAAGAATTACCTTTTCTCCTTCTAAGTGCCCTTATAGTGTGTTACTCAGGCCCAGCACAGTGCCCAAGTAAGACAGTGGTAAATGGCAAGGGCTTAACCCAAGCCCACCCACATGTAATACTCTCTATTCTGTGAACGTGGGCATACCTTTAGAAGAAAGACAAGCCAAAAGAAACAAAGGCATTGTTTTATTTAGCTTAGCCATTGTACTTCCTAGTGCCTTAATCCTTATTTCCAAGTAACTTTGGGGTGGAATGTGCATTATTCTTAACCAAATAGAAGCAGATAGAAAATTAGGTTGTGGTTTAGTGACCTGAGACTGGTTTTGAATTAGCTAGCAGATGGTGGGTTTTTGGACGACCTCTGGCATGTGATGGGCAAGCAAGTTAACAGCACACTTTGCTGAGGTCACCACTGGCATATGGTGGATATGGGAACTGCAGGGCCAACCCAGCCTGGTGAGACAGAGATGGCTGCATCGGCTTCTGGGTTGGTCTTCTATCTGTTCCTTCTCAAATGTGGTTCATCACTGTTTAAGGACCTTGGCATTGAGTGTGTGTGTGTGCGTGTGTGCATGCACGTGTGCGCATGTACACAAAAGAGATTCTTACCCAACCCTCCCTGTCCATTTTTTAAATTTCTTGGTATAAATTTTAGTACAATCTTTTTTAAAAATTAATTTTATTGGTATGATTTAAATATACATCATAATGATCACATTCATCAAAGGGAGTATGTATCTGTACTTGATATAACTTGATTTTTCTTTTTGTCCCATTCTCCTTCCTCCTCTCCTTCTGTTATAATATTTAGATCTTTGATCCATTTTGAATTTAGTTTAGTGTATGATGAAAGGTATGGGTCTAGTTTTAATCATTAGCCTGCAGAAAGCCGGTTTCCCCAGCATCACTTTTTTTTTTTTTTTTTGAGACAGAGTCTCGCTTTGTAGTTCAGGCTGGCCCTGAGCTCAGCCTCAAACTCATATCACAACAATCCTCCTGCCTCTGCCTCCCGAGTGCTGGGATTACAGGCGTGAGCCACCACGCCTGGCACTGTGGTATGTGGTACTGGTTGCTGCTGGGCGTGAGTCTCCACACTCAGTATGGTATGTGGTTAACTGGGGATCGAACCCAGTTCCTTGCGCTTGCAAGACAGGCACCAGAACCACTGAGCTAAATCCCCAGCCCCCCTTATAAATCCTTATAAATCCCTAGCATCACTTATTATAGAGGTTATCCTTCCTCCAGTGAACCTGTTTGGCCCCTTTATCAAAGACAATGTTCTTGCCCACTTTTGAGAACCACTGACATATGATTCTTGTGTCTAATGCTGGTGCAGAAGTTCAAAGTGGGCATTCGCACTCTGTGCCGCTACTACCCACCTCCCCTCCCAGACAAAGATGTGTGGGAAGCAGTCTGAGCAAAGCCCTCCTTTAGCCCTGGGACACTCAGGAGCACAAAGAGGAAGTGTGAGGTCCTACCTTTAGGATCCTCTCGGGCTCTCTGTGCCTTTTGCTTGGAAATTCATGGGGCCTGAAAGGACCAGGATTGTCAAATTCTCTGCATCATGGATGGTGCTGGGTGGGCAAGGGCCTTGAGGGAGAGTGGAGAGGTTTTTACAGTGCCTGAGCTGTCCCTGGGAGAGGCTGCTGCTGGAAAGCCATGCCTGGACCTTTCTTCTACTTGGCAAGCTCCAGAATGTCTTCCAACTTTTCTTCTGAGACCAATGGGCTCACCTGCCTCAATCAGCCTACTCACCTGTGTGCACACCCTCTTCCCCTATCTGCCCTTCCCAGCCCACCCCACTGCACCAGAAGATAAGCACAACTCTGTCTAAAGGATTTACTGCCGTCAACCCAGGGAGGACAGGGTGCACTGTGGTGCAAGGGGACATTTTGGAGCTTACAGAACTGTAGCCTACGCCCTGCCTGGCCCCTGGCTCCTGACTTCCTTTTGAGAGTGAGTGGAGATTTCCTGTGGACAGATCCTTATCAAGCTCTACCTTAGCTCAGGTGTAAGAGAATATAATTTATACTTCACTGATCTTTCCAAAGCTTCTCTCTTCCTTGGGGTTTTTAATCCCTATTGCCTTTTGTGCCCCTTTTTCTATTGAGATCAACAGTACAGATGTGAGGGCTCCCTGCAGGCTCACGTGCCTGGTCCCAATATAGGGTCTCTCAGATAACCCCCTACATTAACCACCTATCTCCAATCTAGTCCCTGTCCTGGCCCCATCCTTTGTCTCTTCCTTTTATGCATAGAGAAAACAGACTTGGAAAGGTGGAGTGTGGCTGGGAGGATGCAATCGGGGAGCCCCTCTTCTGTTTCCCTTAGGTAGCCAAATTCTCTGTCTCTGCTCTGTGGCTATCTTCTATGCCCTTCAAGTGCTCTCTGATTAAGACAGCATGGCTTGGATCCCTCCTGTTCCTGTTTCCCCAGCTGTTACAAACCAGGACCATGACTTTGCCCACAGACAGGAGATCAGAGCTTCATACGGCCACATCCTATCGTTCCAGTTGGGTCAAGAAGACAGGAGACAACATTCACTAGTGACCTGCTCACAGCCATCAGTTGAGCTGCTCTGGCTAACTGGCTATTCCTGCTGGAACATCTCCCGGTTTTCCTGTGGTGCTGGGAGGCTTTGCAAGCAGTTTCCATCAGATACTTAGTTTCCATGAAAGCCCAGTGCAGAGAGGGGGCAGGGGCAGGAGCTGCAGTACATACATGCTGCTCGTTGCTGCTGCCTGGGATGCAGCAGGGCTGTGGCCCACACTGGCCATTCCAGGCTTCACGCGGGAATTGCTCTGGTAACCAAGCCTGCAGTAAGGGTGGCACGTTGGAGCTGCATTCCCCTCTTCCCATGCCCTAGAAGTAGGCCCAGCTGGGGCCTGAGGCCTCACCCGAACCACTCTTGCTCTTGCTACAGGCCCAGAGGCAGCAGTGAAGTTGGAAAGGCAAAGCTGTTTGATTCCCAAGCTTTCTGAAGCAGCCAGATGGAAGGCAGCCAGGGAGGTGGCAGCTGGGGACAGCCTGCCTGCCCGCCTCAGATAGCAGGCAGCTACTCAAGGGAACAATTGGGCAGAAGCAAGGGTGGCCAGTCAGGGAACACGGGCCAGTGGAGCTCTGAACAAGGTCAAAGTCCAATTTGGTACAGTGCTTTATTACCAATTTAAATCTCGTCTTTCCTTCCAAAGTGGCTGCTGCCCCTGTGAAGACCAGGACTGCTACAGGGAAATTTGCATTTAAAAACTGCTGGGCAGTTTAAAAAGTGCTGGGCAGCCCCTGGCCGGGCTGGAGTCTGCCCCCACCCAGCCTGTGTTCACCTGTGGGGCTGCAGCCTCGTGCTGAAGGTTCTCCGCTTTGGTCTAGGACTGGCTGCCTGTTGGCTGGGGTGGGAAAGTCTCACAAATGAAAACTCTCTTGGCTGCTTTCAATCTGGGGGAGGATCCTGAGGCAGGTAGTTGGGAGGCAGAAGGATCTAGAAAGTATTGATCTCAAGCTTTTCCTAACTTAATGGGTGTGTGGGGGGTGCCAAGGAAGGGCAGCTGCTGGGCGCAGGACACTTCCAGTGACCGAGCAAGCAGAAATCAGGGCGTGGGGGTGTGCTGAATGGGGAATCCCCAGGGAGGCTGGAATCTGGGAGAGGTGGGGTCTGGGCGGGTAGATTCTATAGAAGCGCTTGGCTGATTTATTCCCAGCACGTAGGTCAGTTTGAAAGCAGGCTTCTCTTCATGCCTGATTGCTAGCAGCAGCCCAGAAATTCTGATTTTACAAATCTATTTCTAACCCTTCCAGTAAATATCATCACATTTGCCACCATTATCACTACCCCACGCTCACTAGATGGAAAAGTTCACCCCCACCTCTGCATACTACACGTTTTGTGGGGTTGGCCTTTTTGGGATTTCTGAACCATTACACCAACACATGCGCATTGGTGATTTGGGTGTTAGTGGAAAAAAGCAGCAGCACAGCTTACAGCGTAAACAGGCTACTTTGGGGGCTTGATTTCAGCAGGACTTTTTTGAGAAGAGGGACCATGCGGCACAATTTTTTTATGACCGTGATGTCAGGGTTCGTGGGGACAATGACCTCCCCACAGCAAGATTTGCTGCCGGCAGCTCAAAGGCAAAACTATTTCAATCCTTTGATTTCTGGATGGATGGGCTGAGGCATCAGGACTACATAACCTAACACCCTGTGCCCAAGAGCCCCACGACTACACACACACACACACACACACACACACACACACACACACACTCCACTCTGGAGGCCCCTGAAGATATTCCTCTACGTCCTGTATCTAAGCTGATAGTCGTCCAGAGCTGACTGGCTGGAATCCCCCCAGAACTGCCCAGGCTGGACAAATTCACTGGAATTTTTCTGTGGGCTTCAGGGCTCATCACGTTCCCTTTCTGGGTGGCAGCAGGGACAGAAGCTGCTGTGACAGGGTGTCTCCATGTCTCTTCTCATCTTATTGGAAACAGTGAGAAATGCCCGAAATCAGCTTTCTGGAGATAAGACTCAGGTCTCTCCAGCCCTGGACATCTGGGGAGGAGGCTGCTGAGTCCCCCTCGGTGCCTGTCTCTGGCAGGCGCTCAGGGAGAGGAGTTGCTCAGAGATGGATGCTAGATTACTGGGCCACAAACTGTCTTGGCCCACATGGAAAAACCCAGCCCCCCCCCCCCATTTGCCATTCTTTTAAGAGGGAACAGGAGCTTTGGTAGCCACACTTAAAGCAGAAGTCCCAAGTGGCCTGAGGGCCCCGTCCAAAAGTGCAGAGGCCCGTGGGTGCCTTCTAGGGCAGTTTATCACCTGCTTGCAGATGTCCTATCAGCCTCTGATCTCACTTGGATCTTCTCACACCGCCCCTCACTTGGCGGTCAGCCCTGGGTGCCATTTCACCCACAGGTGTGGGACGCCTGTCTCCTCCCTGGCTGAGTCCTGCCAGCCCTCATGGACTCAGTTGGGGGGAGGGGACTTTGTCAACTGGAGGGTCTTGATGTGTGTCCAGGATGGCCCTTGAGAAACAGGTCATCCACTTCTGCCTCGAGTGCTGCCATCGTGTGAAGAAAGTGCTTGGGATGACTTGGCTGAATGGGCACCCACACACTGACAGCCCTCCCCTCGAGCACAGCTCTTTGCTGTGGGGCTTTTCTTGTGCACATATATCATTTCTGAAACTTCTGGGCTCACAGAAAGCTCAGCCCAAGGACTATGCAGCTCCTTACATGTCACAGAGAGCCTAAGACCTGGCCCATATAGATGAAAGATCACTTTGATGTTAGGAGGAGAGACACTGAAAGTGCTTTTTTGTTGTTGTTTTGGAGCATGTGTTCAACCAAGCCTATTGCTTCACGTCCGTGTTACCTGTTCCCTTCCCACCTGGACTGCCATGTTTTGTTGATTCTGTTCTGCTCTGCTCCTTTGTCCCCCCTAAGCCCTACTTATGGTTCCCAAGGCCAGAGTGAATCCCACCTTCTCTGTCATACCCAGCTCTAGACCTCTGAACTGGAATATATGGCACCTCTCAATTCACCCTCACGGGTCCCCAGGAAATACTGTTCTTTGTTTTCTCAGTGGTGATTTCATAGCCCCATCCTACTGAGGTTTTTTTTGGTCACTCCTCAGTCCTGAACTCATTCGGGTAAAGTCTCCATACCCCTTTGGCCAGATGTCACTGTTTCATGCTGGCCACAGTGGAGAGGGCCCTGGCCTAGTAGGTGTGATCTCCAGAGCTCTACTGCTCTGCATCTTACCGATCACCTTTGGGCCCTGGGCTTCGATGTCAAGACTAGAGTCCCCAAATTCAGTCTCTCATGAGCCATGAGGTCTTCTTTTCTGAAGAACTGTCTCTCTCTCTCTCTCTGTTTGGGGAACTTTTAGGGAGCTAGTCACCAGTTGTGTAGCTCTGGGGACCTTCCACCAATGGAAGCTAGGAGGGCAGAGGACAAAAAGAAGGGGCCCAGGAGCTCTTATTTCACAAATTACTTCACCAATCCCTCTTTTCTGAGCTTTCCTTACATGTGTAAACATTTTGTGAGTATTCTTTATTTTTCAAATGTAATATTCTTATCTTTCTAATGAAATCATAAACTTGTGAGGTCCATATTTTTTCCCCTTATATTTCTCCTTAATTACTTATGCAGACCTAAGCACACACAGGTGAGGCATTGGGCTTACTGACTATTTCTTTGGTGTCCAGAGATAGCTCATTGGAGAATGACTTTGGCTTTGTCCAGACTCTCTTTTGCCTTGGGACACTTGGTGCTTCCTGTCCCCAATAAGACATCAGCTCTACTTTGATATGATCTCCTGCAATGCTCTCCTTGGCCTGGAGGTGGAAAGGCAGCCCACTGCAAGTCTTTTTTCCATCCTGGCTGGGACTGAGTCAGGGGAGGACTGAGCGATGCCAGTTCTAGCCCCATATATGGCAAGGATACTGTGTGTCTCTTGGAAAGAGTTTTGAAATTTCCATTCTCTTTCTTTCCTGGTGGGATGGAAATGCTGGGAAATCCCAGCTGCATGGAAGAGAGGCAGCTAAGCAAAGGAAAGGTTTGTAGGCACAGCCAGCCTTGGGTGAGCGCTAGGCACTCTTCCTTCCTTTAGTTAGGCTCTTCCACTCTTTCTCCCTCAAACCCCTCTCTTTTCTCCTTTCTTCTCTTCATCCTGCCCTTTATAAGTCACCTGGATTTTCTTCTTTGCTACATCCAATGTGAGTCACCAATGCTAACAGCTAGTGTCCCCTTCCATGGCTTTCTACATGCTGTGCAATAATATTCCCATCATCAACAGACCACATATACAATGGTGGTCTGTACGATTATAGTGGAGCTGAAAAATTCCTATCCTGGTTTCACAGCCATCACAGCATCTTAGCGCAACCCTTTAATTCATGTGTTTTTGGTGATGCTGGAACAAACAGACCTACTGCGCTGGCAGTCATATACACAAAAGGGTGGGTAGTTATGCACAGTATGGGGCACTTGATAATGATAATAAATGACTGCTACCAGTTCATGTGCTTACTATACTATACTTTTTATTATAGTTTGAATTTGTATTTTTTTTACTTATAAAAGCATCTTCACTGCAAAGCACCACACTGCATTATAGCAGTAGCAGCTCCTTCCATCTCATATTGACTATGTCGCTTGCATGCATCATTTCCCTCTGGCCTTAATTTTGTCTCATGTGATTTTGCACATCATGTCCTTTAATGACACAAAAGCCATTGGTAGTGTTGCCAATAAGAGGCCACACTGAGTGACTGGCCCGGAAATAAAATAATGGTTCCCGCCTACCAGTCAGGCACATCCATTGCACCATAGCTATGATCTTGAAGAACAAGAACATGGTGATGGAAGCTATTAAAGGATTTGCTCCACTGAAGCAGTGAGTATTAAAAATCTGAGAAAAGCCTGTATCAGATATGGGGAAACACTTTTTGTAATACTGGGGATTGAATATAGAACCTTCCCACTGAGCTACATCCTCAGCTCCTCTTTGTTTTGAGAAAGGTCTCACTAAACTGCTCAGGCTGGTCTTGGACTTGCAGCCTCCTTCCCTGCACACCCCGGAGTGCTGGAATTGTAGGAGTGCACCCCTCACCCAGCTGCATGCAGAGAAACTTCTAACGACCTGGAGTGAAAACTAGTTCATCCCTTTCTACAACGTGACAGTCAGTCAGCACCGGGTCCTTCAGTGTACGTCAAAATGCAGTGAAAGGAAGGGCTGTGTCTGACTAAGATGTTCCATGTACTTCCAGTTTCCCTTGGTTTAAATGATTTAGGTATCATAATCACTCATAATAGGAAAGTGAATAATAAGACTATGAATGCTGATGAGAAGCTTTGGAAACTCTAGATAAAATAATTCTGGGGGAAAATACTTACTAGAACAAGTCTTCAGTAAGGTAAAAACTGCACAACAGACAAAACTGCCCTGACGCTGCTCTCAGGCCACATCCCCATTTCTGAGTGAGCGTGATATATACAGGCAAACATGAGAATCATCTACTGGTAACTTATAGTTGTTTACTTAAAAAAACAATAACAACAGCATCTTGCTAACCTTGATGGATGTGAAAAATGTGTCCCTGTTAACTGATGAAAACATGATGCATTTTAAAAATGGTTAAATCCTATTTCCTAACGTAGCAGTACTGCACCATCAATAGGCAACCAAACGTTTTGCAGAATATAAATGAAGCTCTGGGCTGTGCTCTTGAATTCTGAGTGGACTCCCAGGTATGGCTTTTCTGACCCAAGCGGATGTGTAAAGTTTACAGCTCACATCCAGTGCAGTTCTCCTGCTTCAGTGACGTTCTGAGGTCCACAGAATGCACACAGTGTATTAAGCTGGACCAAAGCAAAAGATTCATGAACTCAAAATTTCCACAGTGCTCTTGCAATCTCTCATCCTTGCAATCTCTCACCTGTTCTTATAGTTTTGTTTTTTCTAGATTATCATGGCAATGAAGTCAGACATTAGGCTTCCAAGTTTGGCAGCTTAACTTAGTGTATGATTCATCCCTATGGCAAACATCAGAATCTTTCTCCTTTTTTCCTGTTGAGAAGCAACTCATTTATGTTGTGTGTCCATTCCTCATTGAAGAATTGTGTCTGTCTTTTGGCAATTATACGTAAGGCTGTTATAAACCTAAAAGTATTTATGTGGCATCCATTTTTATTTCTCCTGACTGTATTTCTCAAAGTAGGATTGCTTGGATGTGTGGTGAGTATATATTTAACTCTTTAAGAAACTGCTGAGAAAGGATTTAAGATGTCATAAAATTATTCAGCAGAGGGAAGCTGAGATATGAGACTGTGGCCACCTATGTTAGTCAGATCTAGCACTACATGTTTATGCTGACTCCTGACACCATAAGAATAACAAATA
>PVIR01010896.1:0-48653 GCA_004026965.1 Petromus typicus | reverse complement strand
GACAATGTTGAGATTGTAACAAAAAAGTAAGGAAACAAATTTTATATATATGGGGGGGTGGTAGGGTGGGTGGGGCTATGGGAAAAAATGAGAATTAAGTTGTGTCTTATACTGGTACAAATCCCCATTATGGAGTGCAATCATGATGTGTATATTTAATGTACCAATAAAGATAATTAAAAAAAATAAATAAATAAAAGTTAAAAATCTAAAAGAACTCAACAGAAGTTTATGCCAGAAAAAGAAAGGAAAGATGCTTATATCATATACCACCTAGAAAGTGAAAATTTGGAAAAGTACATAGCTTTACAAACTTATTAGAATGACCAGAATTCTGAACACTGGAAATACCAAGTGTTGATGACAATACTGCACAGTAAGACAATTTATTTATTGTTGATTTGAATGTAAAATAATACAACCACTTTAAAGATTCTCTGGATTTTTTTTTAAACATTGCATATATTCTTTGATCATTCTTTCTAGCAATCATACCCCTTGGTATTTACTTGAATGTGTTGAAATCTGAATAAAGATACTTATAGAAGTTTATGAATAAATCTCTACATCTTAGAAGCAACCAAACATCTTCCAATGGGAAAATATATAAGTAAACCATAGTATAATCAGACAGTCAAAATGCAAAAATATAAAGAAATAAAAACCAATTAACTATACTTTGATAACCTTTGTTGTGTGAGGGAGACAAGGGAGAGGAAGTTTATTTTTTAGGATCATTTTCACTACCACTAACAGAATCATTGATATTTATTTGATAATTGGAATTTCTTTAACAAGGAACCTATCAAATGGTAGCTATATTTTCCAACTTTTGTGGATTTGCAGAAATGTTACATTGTGTTGTTAAATTGCTCACACATTTAAAGCCTTATTATTCTACTTCATTATCTTATTATGACTTAAAATTCTACATATTCATTACATGGTGCTTTCTTATTGACAGAAGGATAGAACTCATGTTGCCAGTCACCCCTGAGGCACAAAGGCAAATATTAGCTTCTGTGCAATACAACCTAGTCTCCCTAGGTTCAACAGTGATTAGGATGACTTCCTTGCTTCACTATTTTGATATTTCAGATAGTGCATTATTCATCCATTTTAATAAACACTTAAAGTTGATAATTAGATTTTCTATTTTTCACTCAATTAATGTGACTAAAGTACTTTGTACTTTAATACAAATAATTTCATGATTAAATTACAACAAAGTACATTATCTGTAAACTCATCTTTTTTTCCAAAGTGATGTCAAATATTGGCAGAAGTCATCACACAAAGAAAATATCCTTAAAATATATTTAGTAAAAAATTTACTTCCCAAGGGTTTTTCAGAAGCAATATATACTGTAAACTGCTTAACATAATATCACTCTGTTGAGAACAATTTATGCATTTTCTCTTAAAATAAACTAACAACAATTAAAAAACATGCTTAATCGATTTAATTGTATTTTTCTTCAATAGTTGCCATTTAATAAAACAATAACTGATTAAAACTTTAAATCTTGTTCCTCACCATGCTACTATCATGAAAATGATCCAACCTATTGGAAAATCACAAGTTTATCCCATTTCCATGCAGCAGTTCTCTGTTTTCCTATGGGATTTCTTTTTCTTGCATGTACTCCTGCCTTTGTGATGTGCCCACTGTGAGGGGGGATGTTCTGAGGGGCCCTGGAAGAGCCAGCATTCTGATAGCTTCTGATCCTGAAAGCCTCATAAACCTACTTTTCCAACTTTATATTTTTACACTATTTAAAAATGGATCATTAGATTAACTTATTTCTAAAAGAGTTCAAGAATATAGTTCAGTTTGGCAGTAGAATGTGTCACATTGAAGATACTGTCAGAGATATACAATACAGAAGAGCAAGAAAAATGATGAAAATAAACAAACTTTTTGTAAGTGGTAGGAATGTTGCCTAAATCAAGCATAACATTATAATCATAATGAAAGTGTTTTCATTCTTTACCTATCAGAAAGGTAGAAGATAGAAAAAAGAAGCATTAAAATTCTTAAACAATAAAGTCATAAAACTTTAAAAACTTGTGAAAAAATAGTAACACAAACCTGCTTGAGGCTCTACAAACTCCAAATAGGACAAACACTTGGAAAACCTCAAATAGGTACATCTAAGCAAAAATACTAAAAGTCAAACACAAAGAGAAAATCTTGGAATCAGAAATAGAAAAGTGACTTGAAGAAAAAAAATTCTAATAAGATTAACCATTGATTTTTCAGTAGAAATGATGAAGTCCCTAAGGCAGTCAGATAACTTTCAAAGTGCTGAAAGAAAGTAACTATTAACCAAAAATTCCACAACCAAGAAACCTATTTTTCAAAAACAAAACAGGATTTTGAGCACAAATGTATTTTAAATTATTTGTTTTTGGTAGACCCATCTCTTAAATCAATCTGAATGAGGCAAGATGAAAGCATGAGGCTATAGATAGTACTTTATAGAGTGACTTTGGGTAGCAACACACAAACAATAGCAACATAAAACCAGAATCACTGAAATTCTTGAGCTTATTAGTTTTCAATTTCAGGTTAATTGAATAAGAATATATATAAATTAAATATTATTTCAACATGCATCTGGGAAGGTGGTTTTGAACAAGATGAACATTAAAAACAATTCACTCAGAAAAGTAGATAGCCATTTCCAATGTACTGAGAGTAGTTCTAGAGAAACAGAACTCTAAGGATGAATTTGCGTAATAGCTTAATTTCTTCTTGAACTGGTTTCCTAACTTAATAATGTCAAAATTAACTATGATTTATTCCTCTGCTATGCAAAAATGTGATAGTCCATGAGTGTTCTATTTACTGTATTATGGAATAGATTTATTTAATTACTATAATTCAATACTTATAAGATGCAAAGAATTTGACTATTCTATATATAATAATTCTGAACACTTTTGGAAGACCAGGAAATATAATGAAAATTTTAAGATTACTCAACAAAGTAATACAAACAAATCCTGAACACAAAGCTTCAAATTCCCACCTCCATATATATATATATATATTCTATGAAATAATTTTTATAGAAGATATTTTCCTATCTGGTTAGAGAGACTGTCACACCTTGACACTTCCACAATGGAAAGTTTGCTATTTCATCTACATCTGAGGAAACTAATGTTCATATTTTCTTGAAAAAATGTGTTATCCTTCACCGATGTAGTTATTTAGCAAGAGAATACTCACTGTGCTATTGGCCCATAATGAGTGTCTCATTTGCTTCTAGGCCTATAATCAGGATCAGTCTCATAAGGCTACCAGAGCTGAGGTACACTGCATTACCCGAGAGGAGGTTCGCTGCACCTCCAAATAACTTCTTAGTTTTCTAATTCTTACTAGGAGTAGTCTGGAATATAAGGATGGAAATTGACTTTTAAGATGTGAAATATTATTGGAGGAACATATACATGGGTCAGGTTGAATTTCTTGATGTCAGCTTATTAAGCATTGATATTATATTAAATGTTGCATATGGTGGCAATTTTAAAGATACTAGTAGTTATATGGAATGAAAGATGATCTACTGTGAATGAGCTGAAAATTTATATCTCTTGGATCTTCATGTCTGGGGCTATTCAAAAACACAGGGGAAAGGAAATTTGGAGGAGATATTCCAAATAAAGATCTACTCTTTCACGTTAAATAGGCACAGACAATATTCCTTTCACTCATATCTCAAAGAGATTTCATGTTGCATTAAAAAACAATCCTATGTGATTAGTACATAAAGATAAATATGGTTCAATAGAAAGCAATGATTGATAAAGAAACATGTTCATGTTCATTCAATCCTATGATCATTGACAAAATGGCAGTAAATATGTCTTTTAGCCTTTATAAAAAACTATGCTGGGAAAACTGGTTAAACATATGCAAAAGACTGAATCTAGGTTCATATATGTGCTCGAGTATTAAAATAAAATCAAAATGAAGCAAAAGCTTGGATATTAAAAACAGAAACAATCTGCTACAAAATATAGGTAAAACTCTAGACAGAAAGCAAATAGGTGAAGACTTCTTAAAGAAAATCCCAATTGAACAAAATAATATAAAAATTAACAAATAGGATCACATAAAAAATATTTTTGAGAGAGAGGGTCTCATTTTACAGTTTAGGCTAGTTCTGAACTCAATCTTGCATCAGCAATTCTCCTGTCTCTCCTGTGCTAGGTGATACTGATTGCTGGTGGGCAAGAGTCACCACGGATATTGTTGTATGTGGTTACTGTGGATCAAACTTGGACCCTTGTGTTTGCAAGGCAGGAACTGGAAACACTGAACTAAATCCCCAGCCTGACACCAAGTTGTTTTTAAAAGTTTCTCAGCAAAGGAAAAAAAAAAAATAATAGACCAAGGAGACAACCTACAGAAAGGGGAATATTTTCATGTACTCTTTGGACAGAGGACTGTCTGCATATATATGGAAAAAAGTAAAATCATCAAAAATAAAAGACCTAGTCAAGAAATAGGCAATTCAAATGAATAGGCAATTTTCAAAATAAGTACAAATGGAAAATAAATGATGAACATATTTTACAGCATTAGTAATTAGGGAAATACAATTAAACATGTTGAGATATCACCATCACCTATGAAAAATAGCTATCACTTAATATTGATCATTAAAACTTGTTGGTTAGGCTGTGGGGCTAAAGAAACTATTCTATTTTTTTTTTCTTAGAATGTTAACTATCTCAATCCTGTAGAATCAGTATGAAGATTCCTCAAAAAAAGTAAACACAGAAATTCTACTGACCCAGATCTTCTTTTTTTAGGTATAATTCTCAAAAAATAAAAGATATGTCACAGTGATATAATATACACCCATCATTATACAAGTACAGTTCATAGTAGCTAAAAATTGCAAAAGTCCTATATGTTCATCATCAAAATTTTGGATAAAGAAAACGTGATATTTACACATAACATTAAACTACTCTACCTTAAATAAGGATATAGTTGAGTCATTTGTAAGAAAATGGATGTAACCTGAGACCATAACATTAAGTGAAATAAATTAGACACACAAGCTCAAATATTGTGTTTTCTTTTATACAATAAAATTAAATTACTAATAATTTAAAGCGGAAAACATATAGGAATGCAGGAAAGAAATCATTTCTCAAGGTGAAAGAATCAAGAGATGTAGGAACAAAAAGAAAAAAGAGGGGACAGGGGAAGTAAAGACAATTGACATGTTTTATGTGCATGTCTCAATTCCTCACAATAAGTGTAATTATTATGTACTACTAAAACTAAAAAATAAAACAAAAAATAAAAAGTAGATTTGAAGTAGAGCCCTAGCATTCTCTGGGTCTTTGTCATTGTTCCTCTTTGCACACTCAGTTGGAAACCTAATTGAGATGGTTCTAATTGGCTCCCAGCAAGGCAGGTACTAAGTGCCATTCTCATTCATCCATGGCAAGGTGGGTTTACAGAAGTAAAGGAAGGACCAAACTTGCCTGACACATGTGGGCATCTGGTTGAATAACAATGGTGTTCTGTCAAAAGAGATAAATGATGTCCACTGAATTTCTGCTAAAATAAACACTGATCCTAGATATGTATTTCTCCTCCCTGAATGTAATACTTCTGCAAAACTCCTGTCTGTGGACTTACTGTCTCATGTGCTATTTTGGTGCTCCACAGAGTGTAGCCTCTGTAGAAGGAGTATACTTTATGCCCATTAAATGTAGATATGGAGTCTTTCTCTTATGAGTATGTCCTCAGAGCATGTCCAATTGAGTATAAATGACTCAACCTTATCATTCTTTATGGTAGAACAATATACCATTTTATAAAAAAAGCAAAAAATAAACAAACAAACAAACATCTTCTTTATCCTGTCTCCAGTTGATGGAAATTTGGGTTGTTTTCAAGATTTAACTATCACAAAATGAATTAAAAAATCCATATCACAGGGACATATGTGCACCTATTTCTATAGCTTTTTATTTTCTTGAGCTGAGTAGAGAATTAATTCTACCTGTATCATGGACACTCATATGTGGTTGGTTGTGGGCTGGTATCTTGATGCAGACCAACAGAGTAAGGTGTGGAGACAAGACACAGACTTTGGGGATGATTTCAGAAAATCTCTTCTGTCTTTATTGAGCAGGATGTTTCCTGTATACATGCAGCCTTGGGGGGGCATAGGCAAGGCTCTACGTATAACCTGTTGATTGGCTGAGGCCTGAAGTGTCACGACATGGAATGATCAACAGGTGATCTTAGCCTGACCAGTTTCACGGCTCTGCACACTGAGGGACGTGTGTGCGACACCCTTGTTATCATCCTATAGCTAGCTACTGGACTGTAGTGTGGTGCAGTTTACTAGTCCAGACTATCACCTTTTGTCATGGACCTTCCTGCCTGTGATCTCAAAAATCTACCATGTAGATCCCCTTGTGTCATGATATGCATATTTTATATTGCTTCTGTTCACCTACAGAGAAAAACTAATATAGTAACATAATTATTATAAGAATAAAGAAGCAGAGTAAAATATAAAAAATAATGATGGAGTAGAACAAGTATAATAATATAATGCAATAAAAACTAAGTCAATATGATGTACTTATCTCTACTTCCATTTTTCTCTTCCTTCTCTTTCAGTGCATAAACATATTTAGTCTTCTTGTGTATGTTTGATGACAGAAGGACCACATGATGAGAGGGAGGAAGTGAGGTGAATGACAGGTTGTATGTCATAGAGTTGAACTACTATATATTGTTTCCAGCCACACTGGGAAGGCCTTGCTGCATATACCATCCCACTATTTAATGACTTTGAAATGAATGTGCTTTATTCAGCACATGTACAGCAATGCTGTACATTGTATCCAATCTGTAGCACTTAGTGACTATTGGTCACTTAATAACCATTTCAGTTATTATGTCAAATACCATAGCAGTATTGTGCTTCTCTTTAAGTGTCCCACAGAATTATAAACTACTCAAATTTACATTTTTTTCTGGAATATCCTACATATTATTATAGCATGACTGACCACAAGTGACTGATATTTGTAAAGATTACTATATTGGAGAGCTTGCAGCCCCCAGCAAACTTGGGAAAGGACTCAGGTATCCTTGAACATATACTCAGTGGGGAAAATGCCACAGGCAAAATTGGGAAAAGAAGTGTTTCACTAGCAAGATACAATAGGAATCATTGAGGTGTCCTTGAATATGTACTCAACGGGGGAAAATGACCCCTTCCCCTCTGACTATGCATATACAAAATAGTCACATACCGACTTCTTCTGGGAGGGACTGATTCCCCCTCCAGAGAATTGAAAGTGACTAGTAACAGTCTGCAGTTTTTCTGGACAGGCTATAAAAGAGGAAAAAGCAACAGAGGTGGGAGTGCGCTAGACTGAACCCTACTCTGAGGATGAGCTGAGGCCCTCCATCCTGTGTTTTACCCATGGTTGCAACGTATCAGTGGTACTGTTTGCTAGAGTGAGGACAAGCTAGACCCTCCATGCTGTAATCTGTTTGACGTTATGGTATTTTGGTGCACCGGTAATTATATTCTCAAGATGTTCGTTCTAGAATTTTTACTACTGTGTATATATATATATATATATATATATACACACACACATATATATATATACATACACATATATATATAAAATATATATGTATATTTCATATATTTATGTATATATATGAAATATATATGCATATTTCATATATTTATGTATATATACACATATATATATATGGGAAAATTCACATTGCTGGTGTGTTTTAGTTTCATTTTGCATATCGAACCTCAATTTCTAGGTAAAGCTATACCAATTCAGCAAGTTTTCTTTCCTTGCTGAAACAATATTACAGAGAGTAAAAAGGGGGATAAAAAACTGCTGTATTTACACTTGCACCTATGTGCTGCAGTTAATCTAGAAAATCACATTTCCGTATTATTGTCAAGATTGCACAAAGATGAGTTTATCTTTCAGGTGAAAAGACAGCAATATGTCTTCTCTGTCCCACCTCTTGAATACACCAGCTGTTAAAACCAGTCTGTATCATAAATTAAATTATAGAGATTTATTTCTCTCCATGAATTGCACCCATGATTTTTATTCTGGGTTAACTCTTCAGGTTTTTATTCATTCATTTACTTTTTTTTTTTTTTTTTTTTTTTTTTTTTTTTTTTTTTTTTTTTTTTTTTTTTTTTTTTTTTTTTTTAGGTTTTTTGAGACAGGGTCTCACTTTGTGGTTCAGGCTGGCCCTGAGCTCAGCCTCAAACTCACATCACAGCAATCCTCCTGCCTCTGCCTCCCAAGTGTTGGAATTACAGGTGTGAGCCACCATACCGGCACTGTGGTATGTGTTGCTGATTGCTGCTAAGCGTGAGTCTCCACACCCAGTATTGTATGTGGTTGCTGGGGAATCGAACCCAGGTCCCTGTGCTTGCAAGACAGGCGCCAGAACCACTGAGCTAACTCCCCGGCCCCTCATTTACTATTTTTGAATATTTGAAAAAGGATCTCACTAGTCCAGCCTGGGCTTTAATCTGAAATCCTACTGCCTCAGCCTCTCAAAATGCTAAGATTACAAGCAGACAACACTACGAATGATTGGAAGAGATACTGTTGTATTTCTCTATTATAAATAACACAATGATTCATGACACGGATGACAGTATCATATTTGAACAGAGTTAACAAAAAATGGCAAATGCTTTACAATTGTTAGTAAAACATTTCCATGCCAGACATGGAAAATATATCTGAGGAAAATTTAGGCATTTTCTATCTGAATGAAGGATGCAAAGCTTTAAGTGCTATTGGCCATGATGGAATAACTTTGCAAAGGACAAAATAAATTATCATATTTTTCCTCTCTCAGACAAGAAACTAGTTAAATGCTTAGTTGGCTTCTAGGAAACATACTGTAGCATCCTGTTCACTTGGGTGAGTTCTTCCAGTTCAGTTGCTAGATGATTTTAAAAGATGCTAATTTGAATGAGATTAAGTATGGAGAAGCATTCTGCAGTAGGACTCTTCTCCTTTGGAATCAGCTCTGGCGCTTGAGCCATGTGACCCAGCATCATTAACGATACATCAAATATCAGTTTTAGATAAAAAGCCATTTGATAACTTTGACAGCTCCCGATTAGGTAATTCCGGTGCAGGTGCTTGTGAATTTTGGAGAAGATGCTACCAAACTTCATAATTAACTGAACTCTTCTTGAGGAAAAGCTCTTGGCCTACAGCTGCACCTTCATTGCTCACTCTACGGCATCTATAATCAGTTGGCTTGGCCATGGTGGACAAAAGGATATGCAAGAGCATTTAAAAGTTCCTCCAGCATTACTGCATCTTTCAGAACATTCCTAGGACATTGGAAAGAAAATCTTGCTATGGGCACAACTTGAAGCAGTTAATAAATGTTCACTTGGATTGGAAAAATCAATGGTATTTATGCTACTATATACTTATTCAATCAGTGTGTCCAATGATTTGACCAAATGATAAAAAACTTAGGAGGAAAATGATTTGTTTTGGATGAAACTCTTTAAACTGGGAAAACAAATTAGAATACATTTGTGTTTCAGCTGAATGGTTTTTGAAAGTTGATTCAACAGAGAAGAATTTTAATAATCAAGTTAAACACATGGCCTGTTCTATGGTCTATTTCCCAGAAACCCTGTGGCTACCCACTGGGCTTACGAAAAGTAGCTATGGTAACAGGGATTAGGTTTATTTATCCACTTTGTAACATAGTCTTCTACACAGTAACTATAACCTGGCTGACATTACTGTTGAATGCAAAATATGTAGGTGGCAGATATTAAAATGGGTGTTATTTCTCTACAGCGATGATTAAACTATCTGGTGCTAGTTGATCACATTGAAACACTTTCATCATTATTTTGTTTTTAATTGAATAGACTTAGTGCAAATAAATCTCCTCTTTCTGAATGCAGTGTTATTTACTGCCAAAGTTGACCTGCATGTACTTAGGGGGCGCCTCCTAGTCTATCATGATGTTCCACAAAGCAGTGCTTTTGATCAAGAACACATTTCACTGTAGAAAAAATGTAGCAACAGGCCCAATTCATGACTTTTACAAGTTTTACAGTTTCCTACTCCTCAAATAGCTAGTTGGTGTAATTCTGAACTGACTTTTAAAGTGTGACAGTACCAAATTTGTAAAAATATTTCAGCAAATATGGTACACTTTCTTCTACAGCTAAGTTTCACAGGCTTAAGTATTAAGGAATATTGAGGAGTACAAAAGGGAAGGGCAACACTAATCATTTTTCTAATGACACATGATTAAAAAGAAGGAAGAAATAGTAAGATCATAATTATGCATAACATATTTTTTATTTCTTATCCCCAGGACCCAGTATACTCTGAGCTTGTAGGGTCTTATTACATTGTTCTGTTCAGATTGGTCTCAAACTCGAGGTAATACTCCTGTTTCAGGCCAACAAATGATAGTATTACAAGTGTGTGCCACATGTGCCCAAATGGGAATGTTTTCATGAAATAATTTTGTGGAGTTTGTGTCTGAGTAAAGCAAAAAAGTATTAACTGGATGACTAGCCTTGAACACAAGGGTAGATTGGAGTACTGGCTCACAGAGGAAGTGAGGGCAGAATGTCCTGTGAGATTCAACCACCATGGGATCTGTAGGGTCTTTTACTGCTACCATCCATGTGATTAAGGACAGGCCCAAACAATGAGAAACTCAAATAATATAACCCAGTTAGAATCCTATGAATTGCTCAGTAATTTCAGGAATTGCACTTTAGTTTATCCTGTCATATCAGAAAAAATTTTGTGGAAAGAAGATAATACAGAACATATAGTGTGAAAAGTGATGGGCATACTGGGTATGAACAAGTGACTAGCTGTGGAAAGAAATGTGGTGATTGTTGGTCTTCATTTGTTATGAATATAATTTTTTTTCTTATAGGTAATTCTGGGTACATTTTCTTCTTGTATTCCTTTACTATATAACATTAGATACACTAATTTTGCCTGAAAGTTATTTAATATTATTAATTTTACATTGTAGTAGGTCAATTTTAGGATACTAATAGAAAAGTCACATTATCCAGACTACTCCATCTGCCAAGAGGTTAATATGTTTGTGTTTTACACAGGATGGTTATTATATATTATACTCACTTATGACCTTATTATCTTATTTTCCTTCTTTTTTTCAATTTTAATTTTATTAGTATGTTTGTTATACCCAATGATTTTGTTCAATGAGAGGAACTGGTATATATATATATATATATATATATATATATATATATATATATATATATATATATATATATATATAGCATGAGCTTTGGTTTTTGTTTGTTTGTTTGTTTGTTTCTTTTTGAGACAGGGTCTTACTTTGTAGTTCAGGCTGGCCCTGAGCTCAGCCTCAAACTCACATCACAGCAATTCTCCTGCTGCTGCCTCCCGAGTGCTGGGATTACAGGAGTAAACCACCATGCCAGGCACTATGGTATGTGGTACTGGTTGCTTCCGGGTGTGAATCTGCACGCCCAGTATTGTATGTGGTTACAAGGGATCGAACCCGGGTCCTTGTGCTTGCAAGACAGACACCGGAACCACTGAGCTAACTCCCCGGCCCTAGCATGAAGTATTTTTAAATCCCCTTCCCCTGAAATATTTACTCACTTTAAATCACATTATGTCTGTCTTGTTGTGCTATAATAAACTCTGCTGTGGTTCTGTTTCATGCACATGATGTCATGTCTGAATACTTCCTCTGGAGTCATAAAGCAGTGAGGAAGGAAGATCCTTCTCCTCTGGGATATGTCAGGCCTCAGCGTCCGGTGACATCTACATATTTGAAAGCTCAAGAAAAGCCAATATCTTTGTGAGCAGAAAATAAATGGAACCTCAAAACAAGAGAGTAGGTGAAAAGCAGGATAGAACATAATTTTAGCAAAGATAAGTAATAGATTGTGTATGGATATAAGGGAAAAGAGTAGAGGATGATTCCAATGTATTTGCTTGTCAGGATCAATGATACACCTGCTGTGAAGATGAAAAATATGCCTTTGGATACAGCATGAAGAAAAAATATTATGTTTTATAGAATTATTTTAAAATACTTGACAGTGAAATGGAGGTGTTGAGTTTGTGACTGACTACATGCATTTATAAGTGAGCAGATATACCTATTTGGGCATCTTCTGATAGTAGTCGTGCTAACAAAAGAGTGTCAACAACATGAATAGTAAATAAGTTACTACTAGGAGAAAATAGATATGACCACCAAAAACCAAACTTGCATTACTGAATAGTTCAGAAGTTAATAAAAATAGAAGGAACTAAAATAGGAAAGGAGAGGGACTTTAATGAGAGACTGAATAATAAAAATTAATAGCATGGTATGCTGGAATTCAAGTAAAGGATGGATATGAAGCAGCAAGAAGTATTAGTGATGGTAAATGATTCTGACATATCAAGTAAGAACAAGGGTTGGAATTTAACAATTGTATTTAACAGGAGTGGGAATGACTGCTAACCTTGATAAAAGAAGTGTCAATCGAATGGTGACAGGGATAACCTATTTGAAGTGATAAAGGAGAGCTACTTGATGCAGAGAATACAGAAGACGCTGCTCAGGTACTAAGTATGACACTGACAAATAGTTCATTGTTGCATATAGGTTTAAATCATCCCCACATTTTAATGTAAAAACACTTCTCATTTCTGAGCATTAAAAATGTCATTTCCATGTGGGTAGAAGTAGAATATAAAAATATATCCATAAGCATAAATGAAATTTAATATAGTAATTAAAATAATAGTAAGTAGAATTTTGACTGTTATTTCATGTTATATGAATGTACTTAATCTTTTCAGTCCACTATGTTGCCCCCCTTTAACATAAAGACATGTTTGATATATAATACATATTGAATGAAAGTTCAAAGTGCTTCTAAATATTTAAAATTATTTTCATAGCGTAGTTGAGATTTAAAGCAATTTGCTTAAATAGGAAATCCAAGACATAATAAGAGAAAGCTTTGAAATATGTTTCAAGATGATATTAATACTTCTGAAACATACTTTTCAAACTCTGGCATCAGATTTCCATGATTTAAATTTCCTTGAAAAATAAGACAAAAAATCACAGAGGTAAGGATCTTACAAAACATTTTCAAATGTTTTACCTAAATGCCTGATTCCTTTATTTCTTTCTTTTTTCGGGGGGGGGGGAATATTTTAAATGACATACTGAGCAAAAGATGATTATTGCAACCAAAAATATTACAGTAGCTTCTGGAATTAAGATTTAAAGGTCATCTGAATTTTAAAGGGACCACAGAGAATGTCCAGTTGTATCAGACTAGATACTTGAACTCTGTAAAAAAAGGCTTTTAACTCCAAAGTTTAACTACAGCCATTATCAATGCATGCTAGCTAAATACAAAAGTAATTACAACTAACCATTTCCTTATGAGATAAAATACTAGTCTCTTGGAAGCCAGTAATATCAGTAATATACATGACGTAGTTAAGTCCTAAACTTATATATATATATATATATATATATATATATATATATATATATATATACATACACACACATAAACTTCTAATTCCCTTCTATATTTGAGATATGGGGATCAAATTAATAAAGACACAAAAGTAGTTTCTTAGAAAAGATGTTTGAAAAATCGTAATATGCACAATTAATCTTGATAATGGTAACCTGTCAAAGCTGCAGATCAGACATTTCCAACAACAAGATTAGGTAAAAAGATGTGACTTGTAGATACTATATTTAGACCAACTAGTGTAATCAGCATAATGTATTTATTTAATATTAGATATTTTTAAAATACGTCCTAAAACTGCAAATCAGTAAAATTCACCCTAATTATTATTCATATTAACTTTGGATCAATAATCAGTACGTATGTAGTCCAATAATTTAAATATGATTTCTTTCTTCCTTATATGTAGCTGGTAAATAATATCTCCTTACAGCTGGCAGTAGATTACTTGGAGCCCTTGTAAACTCATTGCAGGAAATTCTGAAAATATTCACAGTGATTAACTGGATCAGAATATTATTATGAAATAATTCACTTTGGCATGATACTAAAGTATTTAAATGGTTTGAGAACAATAACAATTATAAGTGAGTAAAGTGAATGCTAGGGAGTGTTTATAAAAATTGAGTTGTAGCTATTCTTCATAGGCCAAGAGTGATTGATGAAGATATATTTAAGGAATAAAAATAACAGATAGCAATAAAGATAACAGAGATCTGAGAAGAGAAGTTGATATGACAGTGTTTAGGTGTCCAAATCAAGGAGGGTACAGTTATTGTGGTATAGAACTGGGGGAGAGTTGCAGCACCCTTTATAATTTTTAATAAGTCCCAGGGTCACAGACCCAAGATAGAGGCATACTCAATAATACCATTGCTTGATGAAGATAACAATGACAATAACAAAAAATAGCTTTTCAAGGGATAGTTAACAGAAGATCACCTGTTCTCATTCTATTTCTGACTACAATTGTAACTCTTATGTTGCTTTCATATTACAGTCAAATGATTTAATCTCTAGATATTTTAAAGAAGAAATATTGATATAATTTGCTGGTAACATTATACTTTTATGATTTTTTGATATCAAAAAGATATAAAATATGAGAATTACTAAACCAGAAGAGTGGAATTTCACCCAAATAACTCATTGTGTATAGAACGAATAGATCTAGGACTGAACCCCTACAGCAAGGGATAATTCACGCAGTAAACTACACCAGCCAACATCCCAGATCTCCATGCTATCCCCTTATGTGACACTGACTGTGTACAAAAATATATATCTACATGCCAAAAGAATATAAATTGTGAGCTTATTTCACAGAGAGGACATCACAGTGTCTGTATGAAAGATCACAATACTACAATAGGACATCAGTACATTCTGAGTCCTAAAGAAAAATAATGAAGAGAAATCTTCCTGCAACCCAAAAACCTGGCTGTTAGTATGACTTGAGTGAAAACACAAGTTATCTGCATAGTCATGATCAAGAAAAAAAGCCATGGCTATTTGATGAGCAACCGAGAAGGCAATGGAATGGAAGATTTGGTATGAACAGGAAAGCAGGGTGAACAGATCTGAATAGATAAGTACTATGATCTCTTTATTTGGTGTCCATATCCATTAATGACTGTTGGAAGATGTATACACATAGACAAAATTAACTGGTTAGTTCATTTCCATAAGAAAATATTGTGAAAATTAAACCACACAGACACACAGACACACAGACACAGGCACACACACACCCACACACACACACACACACACACACACACACACACAAACACACACACACAGATGGGGACAGAGGTTGAGGTTTGAAAGATCTGCCAAGACAAACAAGCTTCCTTATATCAATAACTAGTTCAGATGACCATGAATGTACAACCTTCTAACAGTGGAAATGAAGGTTGTGCACCTAATCAGTCATGAATGATTTACGAGATCTAACTATAATGTATCATGGTTAGAGCTGAAGAATGTTCTACATATTATTTGCTGCTGCTTGCCATAAAGAATCAGATCTGGCAAATCTATACAGTGATACAGTACTATTTATTCTAGGAATATGGAATGCTTTATAAACATACATTAGACTCAAGAACCCATTTTAAGGAGAAGATTAACGGAAAAGAAAACTGGTGTGGTGGTGGGGGAGGCTGGAAGATCTAATTCACCATCATCCAAAACTGCCAGCCATAAAGATGATTGAAAGACCACTGGAAGTTGCACTTGAGAGGCTCTATTGATGATACTACTGTGGAGAATGATGTGTTAACTTTCAAGTTGCAACACAAATCTTACATCAGTGGCCATTAACTGGCATGTTATTCTAACCAGACAAAAAGAATGGTCTAGGAAACAGGAACTGCAAGAGGAATTCACTAGTAACTGTGATTAATAACAGGACAGTTGTGATTCAGATCTCAAAGTCTTTTAGTTATGCATTTTTAGACATTTTTCTCAAAGGAAATGTTTTCTCCCAGTAGAGAAATTGAATCTATATTTTTAATCCACACTTATTTTTTTTTGGGGGGGGGCTACTTTATCTTTATCTGGGCTACTAAGGGCAGTAGCCAAAAAGCTGAATCTCCATTCCTACTTGGATATCCATAAATGATCATCTGAGTGAGACACTCTTTCCTATGAAATGGAAACAAGGAAAATATTTTTGGCACTATTTGATCCATTACAGGGAATTTAGTCCAATTGACACAATTTTGGTAGTAAATAATTGCAAAAAACATGTTCTAATTAGAGTATTTTGATCATGATGTCATAATTATTTTTTTTAAAAAGTCACTTCCATCAACCTGGATTAGCAACGTGATCCATCACTCATTTGCTAAGTATGCACTGAATCTTGAATTGCTATAAAAAGTGGAAAATAAGAATTACAAGTACACCTCACCAAAGTACTGGGCATATGATCTATATCACTTTTCTCCCTGTAGGTTTTCTCAGAAAAAATAGACCAATTAGAATCTTGTCAGTGGGTATAGTTCACCACACTACGTTAATACTAGTGTACAAAGTGTGAATTGTGGTTGATAGATCAAGCATATCACTCATACTTCTCTTTGAGCATCAAGGAAGCAAAATTATTTCCTGGAGTTTCAATTCCAATCAGCTCAACCCTGTGCTCTTTCCTGCTAAGGAGGCAGGCTCACACACATTATTCCCCTGAGAATTAGGAGCAAGTCAAAGTGGGAGCACAAGGACTGGGTCACTGGTTTCTATGCAAAGCAGCTCTGAATGACACTATATAGGCACACTGGAAGCAAAATAATTTATTTCTGTTATCACTATACAATGTTTTGCCACTTTTTAAGAGTGCTTCCTAAAAACAAAACAAAACAAAATGAACAAACAAATAAAAAATTATAATTTGCTTCGCTGTCTTTCTCTTGAGGAACTTATAGAGAAACTGAGATATATTTAATCCCAAATCATATTCAATTATTAATGGAGAAATAGTACATGTACATTCACCAAAATGTAAGGCACATAAATTTTGCTGATTTTTTATGTGTTTAATTTTGAATTAAATGTCCTACTCAGTAGTAAACATCAAGAAAAAAATGAAACGCAAGCTGTGAAAGGAAAATCAAAATCTGAAAACAATTAAAATGTATTATTTTTCTCAAAAACAAGAATGATATAAATTATTATTACAGTTTATTTTATTTGGAGTTCCAAAGAGCTTAGTGGTGACTTTAACTTTATGATAACTGCAGTTTTGTTATTTACTTGATACTAGGAAAATGTATGTAATAAATAAAAATATGTTTGAAGATTGAAAATTCTATGTATTTTAGGATGGACATTATTCTATGAAATATAATTTAGGAGCATCATTTGGGATTTTACTTTTTGACTGCAATAATTTTCCCATTGAAAGATTAAAAATGTTAAATCATTTTAATTTATTTCTGATCCAAGCATAAAACAGTGACTATTATTTTATAATATGTTTGCTTTAGGAAGTATATAATTATTATTACAAAGAATAGCTTCTTATAAAAGTAATCGTATTTTACTTCCAAATAATAACATTAGGCAATATTATCTTTTTTTAATGGTTATCAAATGAAAAGATTTTAGAAGCTAAAATGATATTAATTTTATTAAGGTAATTTATTATATCTTCAGAGAAAAGTAATAATTTTATTCTAGAATTACTTAAAATGAAACTGTATCCATGCAAAATAAGTGCAACTCTTAAAATTTTGATATTAAAATTGACTCATATTATTATTATAACCTTTTATATGTTCCTGTGGAATCTTTCAAAAAATATGAGACAAAAAACTTCAAATAAAATTTATAAGAATGTAACATATTGGTTAAAAGAATGCCAAGACATAAACTTTACTTTGAAAATGCATGTCAAACATTTTTAAAGAAGATAATTTCATATGGATAGACATGGGTTGTCTTAGGTGCCTAACACTTACTGTCTCTCTCAGATACTTTCTTATAAGGTAGTATCTCTTTTCCAGTATGATGCTTTTGCTTTTCTGCTCTTTCCTATTGAGTTAGCAGACACAATATAGTCACATCTCAAAGCCCCTGAATCATTAGCCTGCCAGACAACTGATAATAAAATATACAAATTTGAAATAGTTTCATTTCAACAGTAAGGTACCAAAAATTATTAACTTGTGTTGTTTGAATTCTTGTATTGTTATTCCTGTTATGAGGTTAGCTAACCTAATGAACTCCCCTTGCATTAAGGCGTGATCTATATTTGTTGTTATATTTTAAATGACAAGACATCTCTGAATATTCATCTGAAATAATGTTATTATAGAAGTCAGCATACAATAAGAATCAGAGCCAACTGCAATTAGAAAATTGCATCATTAGTGATGAATTCCTTATCATTATTAATCTACCTTGATAAACGCTCATGCTCTCATGCTCTCATGACCCTATCATGATAATAGATATTGGTTAGTTTGTCTAGAAAATATAATCTTAAATTGGCTTAATGTCTATAAAACTTTCAAGATTTGCATAGAAAGAAAACATAGCAAAATAAATATTATTCCTATATCATGGCAGAAAATTTGTCTAGGATAATTTCTCAAATGGAATTTTGCCTGTTTTGCCCCAATTATTTTCATCTTCTGAGGAAAATGAATGTAGGGAGGATGTTTTCCAAGTTAAGGCAAAGTATTAGAAATATAATATTATTTTATTTATATATTTATGCTGTGATATTAATATAAATAATCTATATCATATGGAAATTTACAATATTATAATTTGAAGGAGAAAGTAAAGATATCAAAGATAAAGATAAAGATATCAATGTGATATAATTATAATTATAATTAAATGTTGCCTTCTCTTACACAGGGAAAAAAAGATCAAGGAAAATCTTGTGTAAGAAACATAATATTTAAACTATGTTATAGTTTAGTACTAAACTGTCTACCATATATTTATCTTCTAGGCCCTTATAAAGTATTATAATATATACAAATTGATACTGATACCAATGGGCCAAAGAACATATAAAAGATGTAAGAAAATTGTACTAGTTAAGGCACACATTTAGAAATATTGTACACATTGAACTACAATGCCCTCAATATTTTCCTGCTCTCCTTTTTCTTTTTATCTTTTATTTTGTATTATACAGATCCATATATATGTATATGTATATATATATGTACACACACACACACACACACATATATATATATACATATATATATATATATATATATATATATATATATATAAAATGTATATACATACATACATATGTGTGGAGAGAAAGAAAAAGAGGATTTGTGGGGCTTCTTTTTTTTTTTTTTTTTTAAATTTCTAAAGACATGGTTTCACTTTTGTAGTTCAGAGATCAGCCTTGAACTCACAGCAATCCTCCTGCCTCTGCCTCCTGAGTGCTCGGAATATAGGTGTGAGCCACCACACCTGGCACTGTGGTATGTGGTTCTGATTGCTGGTGGGCGTGAGTCTCCATGCCTAGCATTGTATGTGGTTATTGGGGAGTGTACCTGGACGATTGTACTTGCAAAGCAAGTGCCAGAACCACTGAGCTAAATCTCTGGCTCAAGAATTTTCTAAATTAAAAACAAACAAACAAACAAACAAACAAAAAAACCTGTGTAATAGTTCATCTCAAGTCTAAATGACTTCAGTTAATAGTATGTTCCCAAGGTATATCTATTTTAATAAAATGTTTCAAGTTTTTCCTTCATTTAAGCAGAGTAGTACTCTGTTTTGCATTGATACCACCTTTTCTTTACCAATTCATCTTTTGGTGGATATACAGGCAGTTTCCAAGATGTGACTATTAATTATTGGGCTGCTATAAACGTGGGTATGTGTACATCATTTTGGTATGATGTCTTTAACCTTTTGGGAAAACATTTAGAAGTGGAACAGATAAGACAAGTGGAATTTCTAGTTTCATATTTTTGAGGAATGTATATATATTTTTTTAAATAAGGAAGGCAGCAGTTTACAACCCCACTGACAATGGAAAAGATTCCTTTTCCCCTACATTGTCAACAGTATTTACCTTAAATTAATTTCTTCATAGTAGCCATTCTTTTTGGAGTGAAATGCACTCTCAACTTTTTTTTTTTTAATTTCCATGTTTAGCATTTTTTCCTGTACTTATTGAATATTGGCCATTTGAATTTCTTCCACTGAGAAGTGTCTTCTCACTCCCCTTGGTGTTCCCGTAGAAGAGCAGGACTGGCTCCTGCTGCTCGCTGGTTTGCCGCTCACCGTGTGATTATTCTACACTCTTAGTATGATCCCATTTCCGCTGAACCCCCCACAGAAGGAAGAAGAAGCTAGTGCCATGCTCTTCAGTCTCCACAGAAGTGAACTCATTTTCTTCCCTTTATAAATGATTCAGCTTTCAAAATTTTGTTACTGAAAAGACAAATAACTAAAACGTGCTTTCTACAAAGAAATACTATCTAATAAAGGATGTAAATGCACAAAGGACTTGAACAGAAGTATAAACAAATGAACTCACATTTCATGGAGAACTTTGTACTCAACAAAAGAATATTCAATATTTTCAAATGCATGTAGACTATGTAGTACGTTGTAAAACAAAGTATAAACATTTTAATAGTTTACAATCAGATAGAATAACTTTTCTGAACAAAATGGGAAGTCTGAAAAACAAGTACTCTGGAATTTTTTCAACTATATATAAAACCAATATTTAAGAATGAGTGATAGAAGAGAAATAGTGGAGATTAGAAAATCCTTGAAGATGAATAAAAACAGAATGCAATATATCAAAACGTGGGATGCAGGTAGGAGGATAATTTGTGTAAATTTATAGCTATAAACACATATTAAAATAATATCAGATCAAAAATTACAACTGGACAATGTAGGAAAAAAACTAAATGTAATTACCAGATGGAAGAAAATATAAATATGACAGCATAGAAACCTGAATTAACACTAGAAAAACAATGAAGAGACTTAAAGTAAGACATCCATTCTGTGAAAGTAGCAGTGCAATTGACAATGATTAGCTGCACAGATTAGAACTGATCTCAGAGAAAAGTTTAAACATAGATCTAGGAATTGGGTTTTCTGATCATGAATTGGTCATAAAAGGAAGTCCTTGTACACTGGCCTATAATTTGAATAAATATAAGCCAACAACAAAAAATAAATCAATCCCCACTCTCCCATTAGACCAAACGAAACCGGGTAGTGTTCTTTGAAAGCAACTCCTGACAAGTCCTCCAGCCCTCGTGTTCTGTGGCCTTTCCTTGATACATCATTTTGAGAAACATAAAAATCTTTTCATGTTGTTAAGTACAGAGATATTTTTATCCAAGTTCATAAAATTCTAACATTTTTGAAAGCTATTGCTATTTCCAGAAAATCCGTTTCTCTCCTTTCCTTACAAACTAATGCAGACGATTTTATTTTCTAAGCTCATTTAGACACTTGACATTTTCAGTGAAGCTACTGCTTGGAATCTCTGAAAGTTTTAATTCTTTGGGAAAAAAATGCTTTATAGAGCCTTTTCCCAAAGACCAAAAAAGCACCAAAACTAACAATTATTTGTTTGTTTGAATATTTTAATAGATATAAAAATTATGTTTTGTGTTGTCACATGTCTGTATAATTTAATAAATGAGTGCATTATAATGGAAAATTTTGCTTTAATTCATAGACACAAGGTAGGAACATAGTTTGTTTTTTTATAAACAAAGTATATTGGGAAGTAAGTATGTTATAAATTAAAACTAAATATCATGATTTTCAATCCTCAAAATGTAATTTTATAAATCAACTGTTATTGACATTATCAAAAATAAAATTTGCTAAACTTGTCTAGTAGTTAATATTTAATTATAGTTCGATGTCATTTTAACTCAATTATTGAGAATTTTCTGTCCAACTTTCTTATTTTATAGAGGAGACTTTTATGACTCACATTTTTTATTTTGAGGGTTAAATTAATAAAGTATGAATAAGTGCTATCGGAGAGATTTTAATGAAGTGACTAAACTTTCTTTAAACAAGATTGGCCATAAAGCCCAAGAATTGTTATTCTTAATATACTTATATTGGATTTTTTTTTTTTTACTTATACATCTGTGTTTAATATAGTACAGATGCTGGTAACAATTTTTATAAAGACCAAATGCTGAACATATTTTTGCAGGTCATATAGTATTCCATGGCAAACCTCAACTATGCTTCTATAACATGCAGTCAATCACATGTATACACAAAGGAAATAAATGATATGGCTGTATTTCTTAAAGTTTATTTTACGAATAGGAGATAAGTGAATCATTTGCTAGTGCTTAATTTGGTGCTGTATAGATGATCATATTAAAATTCTGTAAACTCAGATTTAATATTTTCCAGTATACCTTGATTGATCACAAAACATGGCCTATAATGGAAAATCATCAGTTTTTTTTTATTCACCTAAATATTTATTTTGTTATTTTGCAGTTTAAATATATTTACGTACTCTTTCATATTAAGTGACTCAGATATCTCATTTCTAAGGTAAAATAATCATTCGCCTGTTCTCTAATCTCTCTCTCTCTCTCTCTTTCTCTTTCCCTTACATGTTTTAGATAACTAGTGGTTACAACTGGTTAATTTACATGATTGGAACAAAGGGAAACTGCTCAAAACCAGAAGACTCTATAGAATTATCTTTACATTGGAAGATGAAGAAGTTGGTACATAATTTTAGTAAAATCATCCAAAAATATTTTTGGAATGATTGTGTTACATGAGGTAAGGATGAATAAGTAGTTTTTTGGGTTTTTTTGTTTTGTTTTGTTTCTTTTTTTTTTCTTTCTGAAGTGCAATACTCTTGGTATTCCAATACTTTGTATTCCAGAAGTGATGATGGAAATATTCTCTAGTTTTGTTCATGTTACTGAAGTTAATTGTTCAATGATCTGTTAAGAGCTAGCCCTAGACTTCTTGCCTTACATTCTTGCTGAGATAGCTTTCATGCCATTAGTAACTGTCTTTTCTTCATTTTTAACTGTTGTGAAAGAATGAAAAATGTTTTTTAAAATTTTGTTCTTAAATCAGCATATATATTTTGATTAAACCATTCCTAATTCCCATCCTTCCACATTTTCCTGTTTCTCTGGCTTATCCCTTCTTTATTTGTGTTAATTTTGTAATAATAATTTATTATTTTATTGAAATTACAGGCCTAATTTTTACTATACATATTATCAAAATAAAGTAAGAGGAAAGATAATTTGTAAGAAGACAGATGCATATCACATGCTAATAAAATCTCGAAATTACCATTTTGTTATATTATGAAAAGAACAGCAATTATTTATTTATTTATTTGTTTGTTTGAGACAGGCTCTCACTTTTGTAATTCAGGCTGGCCCTGAGATCAGCCTTGAACTCACAGCAATCCTACTGCCTCTGCATCCCAAGTGTTGGGATTACAGGTGTGAGCCACGGCACTGAACATGGTTGTATGTGGTTAGCAGGGACCAAACCTGGGGCCTTGCACTTGCAAAGCAGGCGTTAGAATCACTGAGCTAAATCCTTGGCCCAGGAAAAGCAATTTTTATTTCTATGCCAATTTGAATTTGAGTTTAAAACATGATTTATTTAAACTGTATTAGATATCTTCTGTATTATCAACTTTGAAATTAAAAATATATTGAGTTGTAATTACTTTGGCATCAAACTTTAAAAATATTATTTTATCATCTATCACACAATGTTTAAATTTAAGATTTCTTGATACAAATATCCCAAATCACTTATGTCAATTTTCTCATATCAAATACTTAAATTTTAATGGTTCATGATTTTGGCTTTGCCAGTTTTTACAAAGACTACACTAAGTCCATAACAGAGAATAAGAAGAATGTTAATATTTATTATTATCTATATTTTACAGATGAAGACTTTTGAGCCAAAAGCATTTAAATAATTTAGAAGTTCTTCATATATATAATAGAAAACAGAATATTTTGAAGCCCAAAAACTGATCTCCAGAATCAATGTCCTTAAATCTTAACTATATTGTTCAATTTTAGGCAACATAAAATATGTATTTTGTATAACAACTTTGAATTGCGTTCTCCTGCTTCCTTCCATACTGAAGCTAGATTTACAATTACAAAATGGTCACCTTGAAATTTAAATATGGAGTAACAAACAAAGCCAGATGACTTTAATCAATGCTGTTGTTGCTTTATTTATAGCTTTGAAAATGGACTCATTGAACACTGCCAGTCATTTATCAGGGTCACGGAGACACAGTACAGCAGTTTGACATTCCTTTTATGAGATTTAGAAAAGCAAATAGCAATCTTGTATGTCCATACCCATGGGATACAGCTTCATGTACAGATTTTTATTTTATTCATACTCCAGGCAGAAGTTTTGTCAGCATATTTTCTTGAAAAATAGGGTAAATAACAATAAAAGCATTTCATAAAAATGTACACCTCATCCCAATTCAATAAATACTAATCAAACATCAAGAATTGACATTTATATACAAAACACAAACTTTATAAAGGCAGTTTCATATTGAATTTTGAATAACTGTACCACCAATGCTTAGCACATTACCTGAGGGAAAACTGTTGTTCTATAAAGATGAAAAAATACAAAGCATTTTTAGTTTTTTTGTTTTGTTTTGTTTTGTTTTGTTTTTTTGAGACCTGGTCTCTCTTTGTAGTTCAGGCTGATGCAGAACTCATTATGTAGTTCAACCTGGCCACAAACTCATTGCAATCCTCCTGTCTCTGCCTCCTGAATGCTGGGATTATAGGGATGAGCCATCACATCTAACAATTTTGGAAATTTTTATCCTTTGGAGAGCTCAGATTTATAAAATGGGGTAAATAAATAAGTCAACTAGCAAATATATATTCAGAATTCTATTATGAAGTTATGAAGAGATTAGTACCATTTTAGGATTTTTTTTAAATAGAGTAGGCTAAAACTACATGAGAGAAAATTAAAATTTAGGTAAGGAAAGTGAGTAGTATTTAGAGCAAAGAACCAAAAGGTTATTTTAATCTAGTTGAAAAAAATATAAAGATGTTATATTGCCCCATTCTCTATTCATTCCCCTTTCCAATCTATCAGCACAGTCTATACTCTATCTTAAATATATTATATCTGTTATATCTCAAATTTCCGGTAACATATGAGTTCATGATACCATCATCTAGCAACTGCATTATTGAAACCATTTTCTAAATGTTCTTTACTTTTATCCTAGTCATCATTTTTCTGTTTGCAACACAGAATTCAAAATGATGGCTTGAAAGTTTGAAATCAGTTGCATAATTTGCCTACTCAAAAATTTTAAGGGTCTTTTCATCAGGCTTAGATTCAAATGACCTCTTCCAGTGACCTCTGCAGTCCGGTGACCCTTCCTCCCTTCCATTTGACTCTCCCACCCCCGTGTTCTGTTGCTCAGTATTTCTGAGTGTGGGAATGCTCCTTTCAATTGTTCGTGATGGTTTGCTCCGCTATTTTTTCTCAAAATCTGTGATACATTTTTTCATTCAATTTTTTCCAAGAATATGATGAGATGGTTCTTATATCTTTAACTTGAGTACACCTTACAAAAAAGTATCATTATTAAACGTATGATTTTGATTATTAAACATTAATTTTGTATTCTTTTCCACTTAGCCTTTATTAGTATATAATATATCATCCATTACACATTTGTATTTTTTATTTTGTCTTCTCTACTGGCTAATCAAATCATTCATATACAGAATTTTATGTCTTTGTCCCAAGATTTATTAATAATTGATAGAATGATATCCAGTAGAAATATAAGCCTGATAATTTTTGATTGAGTGACTGACATTGGAAATTGTGAGACTAAACATGGGACAAATGGAACGCAATAAATTCTTAATTATTGTACTTAGTTATTATTCCTGAACTTTCTCATGGTGCTGAAGCCTGATTTTTTTAATGCTACATAATGATATGGTTTACATGTGTCCCTTACCTCTAAACATAGCAAATTACTAAATTACATGGTCAGACAATCTGTACCTTCTAGTCACTTCGTCCACAATCTGTTTTAAGTATAAAACTCTAACTCCTTTAAACAATCATAAATACAGAGAAATATTGTTATGGTTCATGAGGAAGTTTTTTCTTTAAATAGAACTGTATAAAATATGTCTTTTTTTGCTTTTTGTATCATTGATTGACTATAAAAGTATAGGGAATATACAACCTCCTGGAAATAAGAATGACAAAGCTGAAAAAATGCAAAATTTAAAGAACTATAGCTCCAATGATACAGAAACACATACAAAAATGCTACATTATTTTATTGACTTTGGACTCTTGTAATAATTTCCTTATAATAAAGTCAGATAATTATATTTGTATTTATTATTTCTTAATTGCTGACGTTACCTTATGTAAATCATGCTTTAATAAAATAGGTTAGCTGAGAGAAGGCTTTTACTCTCTTTGCCTTGCACGTTCTTTTTATAGATGTACTCATTCAATTTTCATTTTGCATAAGAAAGGTATTTCAAACAACTTACAGAGATTTATACATTAAATACCATTGAAGTGAAATTATATATAATTCATGGAGCAAAGAAAAACTAGGAATGCAAACTAAAGGTAATTGAAATAATATCCTAGGAAACACAGTTGAATAACTAAAGATAGATCATGATTTATTCTACTTTTCTCAATAGCTAAATCAGAAACCAACACATACCATCAAGTCTGTCTTAGAGTGGAAGGGAAGCACAGGTTTTCGTTGTACTGTGATCTGCAGGAAATAATTGTTAAGGTTCCTAACAGGCAACATCCTCAGTGACACAGCCAGACAACTTACCAACTCCTAATTATCACCTACACACACTACTTTAGGCAAAGCTATCATTTTATTTTGACATTAATGTTTTAATTTTTGGGTCTCTGATAAATATAATTAAATCCTTTTATAGACTGCTAAGACACTTTAGATAATGAACATAAAACTGGAGAGCATTTCTAATATTATTTCTAGTCTAAATAGTGAATTTATGTATATAAAATACAGTCATAGTCCATCTATGTTTGATTTGCTTACGTGGGTGAATACTACAATTCAGAAAAACAAAATGACATCTCGTTGAACTAGGTATGCTGGCACACACCTATAATTCCAGAACTTGGGAGGCTGTGATAGAAAGATCCCTGTGAGTCTGAGACCAGCCTGGAAAAAATAGTGAAGTCCAGCCAACTTGAACTACAAATGGTATACTTATAGTAGGTGGGGAGATCCTCTCTCAAAATCCAAACAAAACATCATTTTTTTTAAAACTTTCTTTTATGGCTTGGGATTTAGCTCAGTTGTTTCAGTGTTTGCCTTGCAAGGGCAAGGGCCAGGTTCAATCCCCGGTAACCACATACAACCATACAGGGAATGGAGACTCACACGCACCAGCAATCGGAACTACGTGTGCAATACAGGGCTTGGTGGCTCACACCTGTAATCTCAGCACTTGAGAGACAGAGGCAAGAGGATTGCTGTAAGTTCAAGGCTGAGCTCAGGACCAGCCTGAACTTCAAAAAATGAGAGCCTGTCTCAAAAAAATAAATACAACAAACAAACAAAACCTTTTGTCTGTAAAAGATTGAAAATTTTCTTTAAAAGATATCAATGTAGAGACTTTTGCAATTATTTATAATGAGGATTCAATGTACAAATATTAAAAGGGAAAAGACTCATGAAAATAGATCCTAATATAGCAAAATTTATTAAATAATCAATCAAAGATAAACCTCCTAAATGTCAAAAATGAAATGTGGGAAAATTACACTAGAAAGCTAAACTAATTTAGAAACTGCAACATTAAGAAAAATGTAGAATTGGGCCGGGGAGTTAGCTCAGTGGTCCCGGCGCCTGTCTCGCAAGCGCAAGGACCTGGGTTCGATACCCAGTATCCACATACCATACTGGGCGTGGAGACTCACACCCAGCAGCAACCAGTACCACATACCACAATGCTGGGCGTGGTGGCTCACACCTGTAATCCCAGCACTTGGGAGGCAGAGGCAGGAGGATTGCTGTGATGTGAGTTGGAGGCTGAGCTGAGGGCCAGCCTGAACTACAAAACGAGACCTTGTCTCAAAAAACCTAAAAAAAAAAAAAGAAAAAGAAAAATGTAGAACTAATACGAAAATTTAAATTTAGAATGTAATGTATTTATAAATTGAAAAAAAGGAAAGATTTGCGAACTGAAAAAATTAATTACAAAATATTCCAACTGAAGCACAGAGAAAAAATAGTTTAAAATGATAGATAGTAAAAGAAAAGTTATTCTAGAATGATTGGAGCTGGGGATTTAGCAGAAGTAGTACCGCACCCACCTTGGAAGCACAAGGCCTGAGTAGTTTGATCTCTGGTATTACAAAAAAAAAAAAAAAGTGATTGGAGTCTTAGAGGACAAAAGAGTATTTTAAAGTGTTTTTTTTGTTTGTTTGTTTGTTTTTTGTTTTTTTAAAATATTGAATATGATACTAAATCTGGAATCCTTTATAAGTACCTCCTTGTCAGCTAAGGTAGCCACATCTACCCTACATCTTTCTCTTTGATCTACCAGAAGTAATTTCCATGCCCACAGGTTCATCATTCTTGCCAATGTGCATTCTTGAAATTGCCCTATTTTGACTACAAAAAGTCTCTTCCTGGATTGCAGCGTATGTATCTAACCTCAGATCATATTCGTATTAGAGCAGTAGCTTTGAGTCCCGTATTAACTGTGGATGGTTGTCACAGAACCTACCTGAAATAAGTGTCCCAAGGGAAGTGTTCCTAGTTGCTGTCCTTAAATGTAGCAGTCATTGCATTTTTACAGCAAAATGCTCGTCTCCTGTATATATTTTACATTACATTCAGCATAAAACAAAGGGTTTTCTTCTCAGAAAATAGAGCTTAATTGCTTTCATTCAAAAGCATCTATTGTACATTACAGTCCTTATAGACACACCATTAGGTCCAAATAGCCCAGAACGACAGCCACGAGTGTTTCCGAGGCACGTGCCGGTGGCTGCTTCACCACAATCAGCCTCAGGTTAACGGCGGCTGCGACTCCACTGCTGTCTGAGGTCACAGCCTTGCGTTTCTCACTGGTCAGGGGCTCAGCGTAGTGCTCAAACTCAAGGGCAAAACCAGCTCCCATAATCGATCTTTAGGGACTTACCTTTTAGCATTTACCCTTGATGTTAATTTTGTATGAGTTTAAATCAGGAGACATAAAACACACAGTGTATACATGGTGAATATTAATATAATTAAAATAACTTAAGGGCAATGGAAGTAATTATAGAATCTCTCTATGCGGTATTTCAGAGCTGAGGAATATCTAGGGAGCGTCACACTCAGAATCCAGTCCAGATTTCAGCAGCAAAGGCACAAACACGGGCTTGGGAAAGGGGGAAGATTATCTGGTCGGTCTGGTCTGGCTTGGAGCTTTTCACAGCAGGAAACACAGGTCCAGAAAAGCGAGAGGCACATGCGGGCGCGGCCTGTGGGCCAAGAGCGAGTGTGCAGAAGCAGGAGGGACGTGGGTGTGAGCAGAGGGTCTGATGCACGGCGTCCCTTCGGGAGAGCCGTCGAGACGGGGAGTTAGTTTGAGGAAAGGGCTTCGGAAGAAACATTTGAGAAACTTAAGGACGGAGAGCTGAGACGGGCGATCAGGCAGCGAAGCGTCTGTGCCGAGAGCTGCAGTGACGATTGCTCGGATGAGACCCCCTGACGAGGCCGGGAGATCCTTCCGACGCGCCAGCTGCAGAGCGAGGCGCCACCGCGGAGAGCCCGGGCTCCTCTCCGCTGCGCTACTGACCTCTGCCGAGGAAAAGTGAATGGTGTTCAGCAGAGGAGACATTTTAAGAGGAGTTAGCTCCATCCTCTCGGGAAGGAAAGGCCGAAGCGGAGACAAATTACAATGACAACTTTTCTACAGATTTTAAAAACTAATACATAATTTAAATATTTAGAATTAATACTACTGCTACACTCTGGTATCGCTAAATATCTTTCCTAACAATCTTTGAACTCAAATTTATACTTAAACTATTCAGATGAATAATTGCAATTTACTAAATGTTTCTCAAATACATTTTTCTTTAAGTTGCCATTTTACACAACTTTAAAAATTTACCTACTAAACAGTAAAAATGATATGCCTATCTAGAAAATATACATTTTCATTCAGACAAAGTATGAAATAATTATGGATATACTGAAATCATGATTACACTGGATTGTGTAGCATATTACAGCATCTTTTTATTTTAAAAATTTCTAAAAGGTTTGCTGTTCTAGATGTTTTCCAAGTTAGTTTAATTCTCTCCATAAAGCTTCTCGGTCAGCATGAGGCGCTGGCACATCACATACCTTGTTACAGGGCTGGTGCTGCTGGGCGAAAAGGAGTGCGCGCTCCTGCGGATGGGAGGCGGCGTCGGACAGCTGCTGTCAGTGAGGACAAGTTCTGATCACACACCTTCCTCAGTACATGCACGTTTCTGACCTAATTCACACTATTATTAGTCTCTCAGGAAGCTTCATGTCGAATCATTCAAAGGCTTAAGTGTTTTAATTAATTTTAAACATCACAAAACTTGAAAAACTGCATATGAGTTTATCTTTGACTATATATCATTCTTTTTTAAAGCAATACAGACTTATGAACATATACTGTTTATTTTTATTTCTTAGCCTAAGAGGTTATAATAACACTGACAAAAGCTTTGTAAATGATGTTAAAATAACATACATACAAGTATACAGTGTTATAAACTGAGCTTTTAAAAATTTTTTCAGATTTTTATTTTTATTACAAAAGATGGGAATTTATCAAGTGAAATTTGTAAGTTTCAAATAAAAGAAACATATATATATATAACTATATATATATATAGTTATTTTTGTATATTTATAAACCATATCCTAATTCATTTACTTTCATGTTGATACATCATAAATTATAAAATATTACATAATATAGAATTCTCTCAACATTTTAATAATAAATTAGTATGAAACACAACTGTCTCAGATCCCTTATATATTAGACTTAAAAGCAAGACCTAGATAAATATTAAAATGCACCCAAATTCTTTGAAAAAAAGAAAGATGCAGTCTTTTTATTTTATGAAACTTTTATTGATTAGTAGATACCTATAGGATGAGACATCATGAACATAAAGGTATATAAATAGGATATAGGTTTTATCATCGGTGAAAAGGAGGTAAGTCTCAAATATATGCTACTTTATTTTTACACATTATCTTTGTGTTTTTACTGCTGTTTCCATAGCCCCAGGTCAATTAAAACACACCCTGATTTTAGCTGTTACTGTCATTACAAGTATCTTTCAAGTGTTATTAAGGTAGGCAATTGCTCAAAAACAAAATATTACATTTATTTAGTATCACTGGGATGAATAATATGTAACATCCATATATGAGAATTTAAATGAGATGATTTTACTTTTTATGGCTTGACACATTTAAATGTGATAAAAACAGGATTGATCAAAATCCCAATAGTTTCCCTTGAACTATTTTCCATATGAATGTTGCCACCTTGCAGCTACAGGACTATTGTACTGTATGATGTAACTATCTTTATTTCATAGCACTCATACCAGGTGAATGAGTTCTAGGCAAAAACAAGCATCTGATGTGGTTTGGCTGAAGAACAATAGAAGGGCCAGAGATATAGCTCAGTAGTACCGCACCTTCTAGGAAAGTGCAAGGTCTTGAGTTTGATCCCTGGTACCGCAGAAAACAAAAAAAAAGCCAAGCAAGCCAAAGAACAATAGAATGATTATTGCTTCATCTTTACTTGTTTTCAATTTTAAAATCATCACATAATTTTATAAATTAGCAGATACAGTGAAATACTATGGGTTATTTGCTTCACTGCTACCAAGTTTACTGTAACTTCTTGGAACTAGTGATCATATCTTCTTAAGAGTACTTTTTAAAATGAATATCTTTCTAAAAATAAGACAGCATGATTTGCTCTTTTTTTTTTTTTTGAGAATCCTGAAATTCTTTATTAAAATAAAGCAGGAAGTGGATTAGTTTCAAGATAATTGCCTTATTCTCAAACACAAATATTATATGAACATAAAGTACAAAACGTGAATATTAAGCCAAGTGCTTTGGTGCATGCTTGTGATCCTGGCACTGAGGGAGCTGAAGAGAACTGCACGTTTTCATTTTCAGGCGAGACATTACTGAAAAAAAGAAAGATGCAGAGGATTGATATCATTGTATTAAAATTTAAACGTAGTACCTTCTATATGAAGACAGTGGAAATAAAATAATAAATGAAGTTCTATCAAATTACACCATTTCCTTGCATTTTAAGCTACCTAAACACACAGAGATAGCATTTAAAGACTTTAATTTCTATTCTACTTACTTAAAGATTATAATTTGTGTGGAAAGAACTCGCATGAAATTTCCAAGAGTGAGCAAATTGTGAAGTGATAATTCTGAGTTTTGTAGATGTGTATATTTATATTTATAATTAGGTATAGCACCTATGGCTAACTTTAAACTTTCTATTTATTGGGGATAATTTTTGTAATACTTTAACCTGTCTTTGATGGAATTATATGTATTGTGCTTACAATTACTCATAATTCCTAGATCTGTGTTCTGTTATTCTGATATGAGGGTCTCATTCTTGCTTCAGATATTTTATATTCTTCTATCTCTTTTAGTGAACAGAATTTTTGTGTCTCTAATTATAGGCTGATTCTACAGATCAACAAATTTAATTTTAAATGAGTAACTGCTGTAAATTATATAGTTGTACCCTTTGATTCCAGACACTGTGTTTTCTGTGATATAACTTCCAGATAATTTTATTTATTTTTAATTGATTTTATTGGTATATTATAATCACAATCAACATTGAGAATATGTAATGGTAGAACTCAACAAATTTCTTTGTATATGTGTATGGGAGTATCATGGCCCCTACATTATATGTTATTTAAGGAATTAAAAAAATTGGTTTTTACATTTTTCCTGTTTTCTAATTGTAGATTTGTATTAACTGTTTACACTTCAGTGGCGAGTCAAAAAAGATTAAGGATTACAGGTTGTGTTTTGGGAACGAAGTGGTTATTGAGTGATCCATCAATTTAGGAACAAAAATAGGAGAAAAATTAAAATGAGAGGAGGATGTAGGATTGGAATAGGAAAGATAAGTAGTGCATTTCCTTTTGATCTGTTGATTTTGAAAAAAATAAAAAAAATACATAATAGTGAGTATGAAATTTTTCTTTCCTTTTTTTTTTTCAAAATCACCTTAATAATTTTCATAATGGTCATTCTAGTTTGCATTTCTGCCAATGATGTAGAAGTGTTCCTTTTTCCAAAGAACTTCTTCAATACTCTCTTTATTTTGATTCTTTTGTAAACCAGCTTTTTCACTTCTAGGCTTCTTCTCAGAGGGTGAAGCATATCATAATACATCAACACATGCAGCGCAAATTTATAGCAGCATTAATGTACATAATGAGGTCATGGAACCCTTTGTCCTCCAACAGAGGAATGAATGAAGAAAATATCATATAATACTAGTGTGCAATAGAGTAATACTGGAGCACACAAAAAAAGATAAACTGGAATCATTTGTATGAAAATGGATGCACGCTGAGGCTATAATTTTAAGTGAAACACTTATAATCTTAAATATTGAATAATCATCTTATGTTACAAACTTAAACTATTAATAAAGAGCAAAATAAGAAAAAGGAAATATAGTTTTACTAAAGGAAACTGGATCGAGGTATGGAAGTTAGAAAAGTGGGAGCGGAAGGGGATGAAAAAAGAAATAAAATGTGCTATGTCCATTGACCAGCTACCCAAAAGAGTCATTATTGTTATTTATTGTAAACATGGGTTACTAAACAAATAAAGACAGAAAAGGCAAAAGAAAGAAAGCATTAAAGCTCAGGAAAGAGATTTTAGTAGGAGACACAAATATTAAGTGAGTAATCCAATATTATATGTAGCAATAGAACTGAAAAGAAATTGAACACCAAAAATTTTATAGCTTTTCCTTACTGTACTGTGTTTGTACAATTACTGAATAATAACATTCCAAAATGAAGTATTGTTTCTCAGAGCTACCATGCTTTGAATTAATGATGTATGTGATGTGTTATTTTCTTATTTCATTTTTTTTTTTTTTTTTTTTTTAGGTTTTTGGAGCCAGGGTCTCGCTTTGTGGTTCAGGCTGGCCCTGAGCTCAGCCTCAAACTCACATCACAATCCTCCTGCCTCTGCCTCCCGAGTGCTGGGATTACAGGAGTGAGCCACCACGCCCGGCACTGTGGTATGTGGTACTGGCTGCTGCTGGGTGTGGGTCTCCACACCCAGTATTGTTATGTGGTTAGCGCGGAATCGAACCCGGGTCCTTGCGCTTGTGAGACAGGCGCCGGAACCACTGAGCTAACTCCCTGGCCCCTATTTTCTTATTTCTAATATTACAATAAATTGAATGGCAAAGGAGGATCCAAATCAAATCTTTGCATCATGATGAAATAATATCTGATTCAACTAAAGTAGCAGAAATCTAAGGAAATTAATGTTCTCATTTCAATCTGTCATGTTCTGCATTGAAGAATATAGAACATAAAATTGCATGTATTGATTTGGCTTACTGATTACTGAGATTCATTATGTGCCAAACAGTATTCCTAAGAGCCAAATAGATAGGAAATCAGAGAATAAAATTCTATTGGCATGCTTTTAGACATGGGAATTTTTAAAAAACAATATAAATACTTAATAGATGAAGTAATTATAAGTTTATTAAAAATAAATGAGCAAGGTAAAAAAATTAAAATTTTGCTGATGTGGCATTTTAAAAACTGTGACTAAAGAAAACCTTAATATGGAAATGATAGTGCCCTAAAATACAAGAGAAAGATAATTATGTAGGGAACAACAAGTACCACATCCCTAAAAAATAAATATTTTATGTTCAATATACACAAGAGTATGGGAAGTGCTGGAAAGAAGTGAGTAAAATAAATCAGATGGGGTCTGACAAATATGAATATGGAGGAAGCCTTGATGGAGTTTGTTCTCATGTGTTATCACATTGTGGCTTTGATTCTAGAACAATGGGAAAAATCATTGAGAAATATATAGCCCATTAGTGACGAAATCTGGTATCTATTTTCAAGCGGCAAGTTTGCTTTAAAACAACAGAGGGCCAGGATGTTTTCAAAGGTGACTTGTGAGAAAAATAATTCATTTTATAAAGACAGAGTCCCAAAGTCTAAAGGATGAGTCTTGACTAGCATCTTGAAGGAAGTAAGGAATGAGTCATTTGAAGACCCTTGAAAAAAGATTCCAAGCAGTCACTTCTGAGGAAAAGCAATTTTCGAGGTTTGCCCTGAGCAGAGTACCTGTTGGGAAGAATGAAAGAATGTAATTTTGGAGAAGTAGATTTGGGACAGATCACGTAGTGCTTTTTACAGTGGGATCAAGTACTTGACACTTTTGGGAACGAGTTTGAAGGCTTTTAAGCAAAGGAGTGATGTATTTTCTTGTTCACTGAAAGCATAATACTGTTTCCCCGTGGTGACTTTTACTGTCAGGTAGCAAATAGTTTTTTAAAGGAAGAGAGAAGGCATAAATGCTGTTTCTGAAGTTTTATGAGAGTGTAATCGAGACATGGTATGGGGCAAGGTGCAAGGTCATCATGGCCAGGCACGGCACAAAATTTAGGGTGTATTTAAGATAAACTCAGAAAACATGAAAGACAGATTGCATGTTGAGGATTAGAAGACTCAAGAAATCTTTTGTAACAGGATTTTAATATTTTTTGAAACTCTAATTTGTGGGCTTCTCATTCTACTACTTTATGTTCCCTTAATCCTTTTTTTTTTTTTAATCCTCAAAGTGAAAGAGAAAATAATGAATAACCCCCTCTAGTTCCTGCCCTTAATTTCCATTGTGTCTTTTTTTTTTTCTTCTACTCAGATATACATGGATATGGCTGGACATAATTATGCATTTTTTCTGTGGAAAAATAGCACATTTGATGCCTGATGAGCATCACACACACAAAAAAAACTTTCTCATAAGTAAACTTTCTTGCAGTGCCAGACACAAAATGTCAAAATGTTCTTTAGCACTTTTCTATAGACATCAATGTTCTATTCCCTACTCAGCAGAGTTCTATCTTCAGTGACATTCCAAAGTCATTTGAAGGAAGCTGCCTGGTGAGAGAGAAGATGACAGTTGTATCCGTTTTTTAAATAACTGAGAAACTGTTGCAGCAGACAAATATTACAGCACTCTAAATCATCTCATTTTCCTTTCCAGATGAACTCAAAGAAAGAGAGGAACGTTTGGGTAACTACTGGGTAAGGAAGGATATCTTTCTCCATGTTTTTCTCCTCTCTTATTAAAGACATTGCCTCTTATCAGACTGAAGTACTAGTTCGGGTTGAACAAGATTATCTTACTTTGCATTTTGTATATTTAACTGGTGAAACAAATTGAGAAGCCTCTACCTCTCCTCCTATAGCAATTTAAGCATAGCTATAAAATGCATTTGGAAAACATTCTAAAGAATAGTCAGAACATCAAAAAAGACAAGAGGATTATACAAGTTACAAAAAAATAGAAAGAGTACTGTTGAAGACAAATGTGCTCTCTAAAGTAAAACAGATAAGGTCACCTTCATTCAAAACTCTTTCACTAGGCTCATGACTGCTAAAGTAAAATAGAGAAAATGAATTCAACTCCCCTGGAAAAGAAAAAAAAAAGGTAAGTGTGTTTTTTGGGGCTACAGTGATTTTAGGACAACTACTAGAGGCATCACAAAGGTCCTAACTTGCTTTTCCTGGACTGCCAATTAGTGTGTTGTGACCAATATAATTAGGCCTCTGCATTTGCTGCCTTTTCCGTGGAACCTTTGCACAGGTGTTTTTTCCCTATGACTAAGTTTCAAAGGATGATCCCGGGTTTGGAAAAATAGATCCATTCTTGTAAATAGTCTGGGGGAAGACTTACATTGCATCAGAGCAGAGAAAATATTTATAACTGCATCTTTACTGAATGCTCAAAAGAGAAACAAAACAAAACAAATGGGACAAACTGGGGCTTTGATTCAGGAAAAGCCTTTCTGTGTAACCCATGTTTCCAGGGGGAAACTTAGAGACATCTCTGCAAGAACAAAAACAGGGTTAGAGAGACTTACTTACACTTAATTAGAAGTCTCTGGATCTGTCTGTTAAAATAATAAACTGGTAATGTTACTACTAAAATAATTTGATGATTTTGATATGAAAGACAGACTGATGGGCATCAAGACAAGACTCAGGGTATTTCAGTAGGAAGCTACTCTCTTAATCAAAATACAATTAATTAATTTCTATCATGGTGCATCATGTAGATGAAAATTAAGACAGAATGACCTCATGAAAATCTGTTTTGTCCATCAATCTGTGTACCTTTCATCTATATTTATTTTGCTGTTACCTATTTTTGTTTTTGATATACATCAAAATGTTCTTCATTTTTATTCTTATGCATCCACCGGAATTTTAAAATATCAACACAAGCCCACAGATTTAACAGACAGATGTTCATTTATTAAAGCAGCAGCCTGGTAAAATTCCAGAGCCACTGACTTGGTGCAGTTTTTGATTACTGCGGTGTTAGGGTTCCCACATGCCTGTGTCACTCCTATTTGTCCTCTGGATGATTCTCTAACACAGTCTTCTCTGACATTAAAGATTTTTTTTTTTTTTTTTTTTTTTTTGAGACAGGGTCTCGCTTTGTAGTTGAGGCTGACCCTGAGCTCAGCCTCATACTCACATCAAAGCAATCCTCCTGCCTCTGCCTCCCGAGTTCTGGGATTACAGGCGTGAGCCACCACGCCCCATACTGTGGTATGTAGTACTGGTTGCTGCTGGGGTGAATCTCCACGCCCAGTATTGAATGTGGTTCCGGGGGATCGAACCCGGGTTCTTGCTCTTACAAGACAGGCGCCGGAACCACTGAGTTAAATCCCCAGCCCTAAAGATTATATTCTTAATGTTTAGGCCAAATTAATTCCAAAGAGAAAGGTGAATAACAATCTTTTGCCAAGAGTCACGATTTCTTCCTTGGGCTGCCGTTCAGTGCTTTTTTTTTTTTTTTTTTTTTTTTTTTTTTTTTTTTTTTTTTTTTAATGTGTTTAGCACAAAGAAAACTCTTTTGGTTGGTGCCCACAGTACTCTTCCAGGGAGCTTAAGTACCGGTATCTATGTAAGAAACACAAGCCCAGTGGTGCCGACATCATACACAAACTGTGATACATGGTTGTTTAGTGCTGGAACCTCTAAAGGAAGGATTTTATTTGTTGGTTTTTTTGTTTTGTTTTGGTTTGTTTTAATGTTGGTTGGTAGATCATTAATGAATAACACTACCAATCTTAGTTTACCTTAAACTAATCTGAAGCATAATTTTCATGACACTAATAGGATGAAGGGGGAAAATAATGAGATTATAACAAAAAAGAAAGGAAACAAATTGTGTGTATATAAGGGGGTGGTAGGGTGGGTAGGGCTATGGGAAAAAAATGAGAAATTGTGTCTTATACTGGTACAAATACCCATTGTGGAGTGCAATTATGATGTATACATGTAATGTATCAATAAAGATTTCAATTAAAAAGAAATTATAGTAGCTATAGGAGCTTAAATTCTTAAAAATACACTGAATTGTACCACTATCTTTCTTAAAATTTGGTTCGCTCTTTTTTAGAAGCCAAACATTACTGAAATATTTTATTGTCCTTGTATTTACTTACCATGGTATTTACTTACCATGGTAAGTGAAATATGTTTACATACATGCATATGGATTTAGTGTATTGAAAATATCTTATTTTATAAGAAAAAACTATAAAATATGATGCGGCAAACTAAACTCTGTGAAATATGGAAATGCAGAATCCTTAGTCTATTGCTTATGTGACCTGTCATTGATTGTGGAGCTGAATTATCATGAGAACATCAAGCAGGACATGGACCACACAGGACAGATCATACTTGAATCATATGAAGAGGAATTTTTGCTCATAGAATTTTGTTTAAAATAGATTTTTGTCTTGTAAATTCTTATATTTTTGTATAAATTTTTCAATTGTAAATTGTTACTCATTTGACTACTGAGTCACGTTTTACAGAAACTTTGGAACATTATTAAGCAAACATTTCATATTTTTAGGAGTCAAAGTAATATAATAAATTGAGTAAACAATACTCAATTTATGTATTTGTAGGAATATTTATTACATCCCAGTAATCCACTCTGTCTTGGTATATGCTGAAGAGACTTCAGAGGGAGACAGTGCACAAAGCTGACTGACTTTGTTCTGCAAGAACGATTAACTTAGGAACTGCACACCATACAAAACCTACTGTGAAGCAGACCTGAACAGCATAAAGTTAATTTAACTGGACTCCTTCCTTCAGTGCCTTGTATTTTATTACTGTACTTTAACATAAATAAAAAGGTACTAAAATTTTATGTTTAGGTAGAGGAGGACTATCTTATGTAATGAATACTTTATCTATTCCATTTACATATAGGCATGCATTCTTCTTTTAAATACTAATCCTTGTTTGTTTTTCTGCCTCACAACAAAGTAATCAAAGTTATAATAGTGAAAAAAGCTAAATGAATACTGAGTTATATAAAGGGGTTGAGTGAGGATTACATATATCTCATGCTCAATTTGTGTTCTGAAGAATGTTTGCACTGATGCAAATTAATGAGGGAGGCCCAATGACCATTATAAAAATATATTGTGCATTTTAGAGTTAAATTGTACTAATCTTCAGTAAAATGTGATAAATATTTTATTACAAAGTGTATTAATATGAAAATTCATTTACTTTATTATATTTTGGGAGGAAAGTACACAAATTTGAGAACTCTATACACATATTTTTCAATAATATCAATTATTATATTTACCCCCAAATCCTGCAAAATATAATCAAAATGTTCTGGGCATACTTTGCCCAATAATAGTACTGTAGTTTTTTAAAAAATATAATCAACCAAGTTTTGATATTAAACTATACATTAAGAATATGAAGAAATCAGGCCGGGGATTTAGCTCAGTGTTCTGGCGCCTGTCTTGCAAGCACAAGGACCCGGGTTCGATCCTCGGTAACCACATACCATATTGGATGTGGAGACTCATGCCCAGCAGCAAACAGTACCACATATCACAGTGCCGGGCATGGTGGCTCAGGCCTGTAATCCCAGCACTCGGGAGGCAGAGGCAGGAGGATTGCTGTGATGTGAGTATGAGGCTGAGCTCAGGGCCAGCCTGAACCACAAAGCGAGACCCTGTCTCAAAAAAAAAAAAAAAAAAAGAAAAAGAATATGAAGAAATAACAACAGCAGATGCCTATAGACACATTTTCCAAAAGATAGTAAATATCTAATTTTATAAAATAAAATAAATGTCTAAATTTTTTTTTTCATTTTACCATTCAGAAGAAAGCCTTAATTGAAGGCAAACAAATTCAGAATAACCCAATATATTTGAAAGTTGTTTTCAAAAATTCATTTGATTTCAAATTTGACCTGAATGATGATTAATAGTTAACATTTTGACATTTGAATATCATTTTAAATTCTGCTCATTTAAAAATTTAACTTTTCAATTTCCAAACACTTTCAACATCCTCATTAAACATACATAGGACTATAGTTTAAGAAATATATTTACAAAATAAATGTAAAAATATAAAATTAATGCTGTTGTAATGATGCAAGAAAAGCTAGCAGTCAAAGAAGTTCCTCAAAACCATATATCTTAAAATTATTAGAAAAGGATGTTCCTTGTTGTGCTTGGGGTACAATGTGGAGATTTTGTTACTCTTTGTACTAAGCCGAAGTAACCCGCACTAGGTCAACAATCTTATCTTTTGTTCTTAATATTTATGTAGTGTACATTCTTAGTAATTGTGTAATAACTTCCAAGGATTCATTTTTGTGTAAGTATATGCTAATTTAATTTTCCTTTCCCATCTGGGAGGTAGTGAGCATTTACCATTTTCACATTACTGTACCATTAACACTGCTGAACTTACTGAAATGTGTCAAATGCTTGGATTTAGTTCTATTTACTGAATTACCAACACTACTGACAACACTTCATAAAGAAACACATCTCCTAGATATCAAATATGACTTGTTTTAGTATGTGCTTTAGCAAGAAAATTTTTCGCCTCAGTTTTCATTATAAAATGATGTTTCAGTGGTTTAGAGCAACAGAAAATATTATTTTTCCAAATTAAGGAGGCATGATGTTGTTTATCTGAATTTCTTTCTTTTTTAAAAAATCTTCATTGGTACATTACATATATGTATCATGATTGCACTCCATAATGGGGATTTGTACCAGTATAACACACGACTTAATTTTCATTTTTTCCAATAGCCCTACCGTCCCTACCACCCTCCTATATACATAAAATTTGTTTCCTTTCTTTTTTGTTGTAATATCATTATTTTTCCCCCTTCACTCTATTTTGAGTATTTTCTATTTCAAAATATATGACATACAATTCCAGGACTAATTGACATCTTCATTTTCTCGTACCAGAGAAAAGATGTGATATGTACCTATCTGTGACCTATTTATTTCACTTATGAGGATATCCTCAAGGTACGTCCGTTTAAGTATAAATGATTCAAAAATCATTTTTTATGGCAGAGTAATACTCCATTCTGTAGAAGAATCATAGCTTTTTTATCCAGTCTCCAGTTGTTGGACATTTGGGTTGTTTCCAAGATGTAGCAATCACAAATTGGGCTGCTATAAACAGAGGTGCACATATGTCACTGTGATATAAGCCTTTTAATTCTTGTGTGTATATACCTAGCAGAGCAATGGCTGGGTCAAATGGGGCCTCCAATCTTAGCTTTTTGAGGAATCTCCAAACTTATCTCTACAGGGGTTGTACGAGTCTATAGTCCGACCAACAGTAGAGAAGGATTCCTTCTTCTCCGCAGCCTCGCCAACATTTGCCGTTGGCTGATTCTGAAATGGCAGCCATTCTATGTGGAGTGAGATGAAATCTCAGTGTGGTTTTCATCTGCATCGCTCGAATGACTAATGATGTTGAGCATTTCTTCATATGCTTCTTAGCTGCTCTTACTTCTTCTCTGAAAAATATCTGTTCGTTTCAGATGCCCATTATTGAATTGGGTTTTTTAATTTGGGTGGGATGATGTTTTTGAGCTCTTTATATATTCTAGATAGTAGCCCTTTGTCTGAGAAACAGCTGGTAAAGATTTTTTTCCCCACATTGTTGGTTGCCTTTTTGTTCTGTTGGTGGTTTCCTTTGCTGTGCAGAAGCTTTTTAAAAGAATGAGGTCTCATTTGTTGATTTCTTCAGCCAATTCCTGTGCTATAGAAGTTTTGTTCATGAAGTCTTTCCCTAAACCAATGTTTGAGAGTTTTACCTAACCTGTTTTGCAGAAGATTTAGAGTGTCTGTTTTAATATTTAGGTCTCTTATCCACTTTGATTTTAGCTTGGTATATGGTGAAAGAGTTAGATTTAGTTTTAGTCTTTGGCAAGTTAAAGCCCAGTTTTTCCAGTGCAATTTGTTAAAGAGGTTATCTTTCCGCCATTGAGAGTTTTTGGCTCCTTTTTCAAAGATGAAGTGGCTCAGATAGAAATTGGGGAGTCAGTCCCTTTCACAGTAGCATCCCCCCCAAAAAATCTAGGAAGCAATCTAACAAAGGAGGTGAAAGACCTCTACTCTGAAAATTATAGCACTCTGAAAAAGGAGATAGAAGATGATATCCAAAAATGGAAAGACATACCTTGCTCCTAGGCAGAAAGAATCATTGTCAAAATGGCTATGCTCCCAAAACTACTCTACAGATTCAACACAAGCATGATTTAAATCCCAACAGCATATTTCACAGATCTAGAGAAAAAAATCCAAACTTTCATCTGGAACCACGAAAGACCTAGAATAGGCAAAACAATTCTAAGCAACAGGGACATGGTGGTGGGTATTACAACTCTGAACCTGAAACTGTACTATAAAGCCACTGTGATAAAATCTGCATGGTACTCGCAAAGTAACAGACCCGAGGATCAATGGAGTAGACTAGAAGATCCAGAAACTACTCCAGATAACTAAATTTCTTTCTTAAAAAAATAAATAATATTCAAGTAATATGTTTGTCACTGCAACTTGAGACATAATTTGAGAAAAATATTCAATTCTGGATGTATTGAAAGTTGAATTAATTTGCACTTTTGGAGCAAAGAAGGCAAAGATTTTGGTGTAGTAAAGTATATATGGAACAATACATGGTCGTGGAAGTCTGTAACATCAACATTCTGATTGACAGACGCTTGGAGATCACAAGTTTGATAGTTTAGTCTGAGAAAATTAGTTAACATATGGAAGCCATTTATCAAAAGAAACAAAGAAATGGAGAAAGAAAAGAAGGGAGAAGGAAAGAAAGAGAGAGAGAGAGAGAGTAAGAAAGAGAGAAAGATGTAGGATATGAGCTGTTTGAAATCTTTGCAACAAGTCATTTTGGTTTATCTTTTGTTTGTTTTTAGCTAAAAGCTTTGAGAAGCATACTTTCTTCTGCGATATCTTTTAGAAGTATCTATAATATAAATAAAATTAAAGCATTTAGTTTTATTAAATATATATTTACATAGATATTTCTGATGCCAACTAAAACTTAGAATCATTCCTATGTGTAGATTTTATAGTTTTTTTAAAAATTGTTGTTTGTTTTTGAGACAGTGTCTTGCTTTGTATTTGAGGCTGGCCCTGAACTCAGCCATGAATTCACAGCAATCCTCCTTTCTCTGCCTCCCAATTGCTGGAATTACAGGCATGATGGTTCATGTGTGGCATTGTGATATGTAGTACTGATTGCTGGTGGGTGTGAGTCTCCACTCCCACTATTATTGTATGTGGATACAGAGGATTGAACCTGGGCCCTTGAAGTTTCAAGCCAGGCACCAAAACCACTGAGCTAAATCCTAGGCCCAGTTTTTTTTTTTTTAATAAATTTATCTTAAATCCTATTATTCCCAGTGACAAATTCTCCTTTTCACTTTTAACACTTCTTTTTCCTCATACTCTTTATATCAGATAAACCACAAATAGCAGTACAAGAGTATGTAAAAAGTTTTGAAAAAGCTATGATGATCAAAGCAAAGTTTGTGTTTATGATTATTGTACATTTATATCTATTGATACTGTTATGTCCAGTAGAAATACTCTATTTAAAACACAGTAATAAAGTCTAAGTCAAATTAAAATTAATAGGCTGAAGTAGTCAAAATCCCAGAACTCCAAAACAAAGGCAGATTCTTAGCAGCTGTCAGAGAAAAGTAAAAAAGCCACTTATAAATGTAAACCCATTAGAATTACAGAAGAATTTTCAACACAAACTGTAAAACCCAGGAGATCTTCAAGCAAAGTCCTTCAAACCCAAAAAGAAATCAGCTTCCAACTCAGAATAATATATTCTACAAAACTGTCTTTCAAAATAGTGACATTCCATAATAAAACACACCTTAAGAAATTCATGAACACCAAACTATCACTGCAGAAAATACTCAAGAGTTCCCTACACAGAGAAAACAAAGCCAATACAAACTTTAATATCACATGAGTTATCTTATTTGAGAAACCCAAAATATAAATACATTATAGAGTAAAATAAAAGATACATAATAGATAACCAAGGGATCTTTTACAAAAGGGAAACAAATGGCAGGAAGGAAGAGAAAAAAAATAGAATGTGGGGGTGAAAATTATTAGTAAGATGAGCCACATACAGGTACAAACTGTACAATAATTAATGCATTATACATATGTACTAATAAAATATATCTTATAAATCAGAAAACTCAAGGGCCTGGGATTTAGCTCAGTGGTTCCGGCACCTGTCTTGCAAGAGCAGGGACCCGGGTTAGATCCCACGGTAACCACATACAATACTGGGTGCGGAGACTCACGCCAAGCAGCAATCAGTGCCACATACCACAGTGCTGGGTGTGGTGGCTCATGCCTGTAATCCCAGCACTCGAGAGGCAGAAGCAGGACTGCTGTAATGTGAGTTTGAGGCTGAGCTCAGGGCCAGCCTGAACTACAAAACGAGACCCTGTTTAAAAAAAAAAAAAAAAAATCAGAAAATTAAAATGGAGTGAATGTGTCTTGCAAGAGGGATATTTAAAGGGAAAAATAAAGGAGAAAACAAGAAAGAATCCAATGACAGTAGTGAATCAATGCTTTTTAGTAGTAATTGTCAGTATAAATGATTTCAGTTTTTAAATTCGAAGATACTAATTACAAGGAAAAAATGTTTCCTCACATCATTTAAGAAACTCATATATTACAAAAAAGAAATTTGGAATAAAGCCTATGTATATAAAAGAGTAGGGTTTGTAGGGAGGGCAGGGAGAATGGCAAAAATGAGAATTAAGTTATATTATGTATAAACACAAACTATCAATGCTGAATAGTACTGGAATGTGTGTTTAAAATATAATAATATATCTATAAAGGGAAAAATAAATTTGTGAACTAAAATGAAAAGGTTGAAAAGCAATATTCCAAACTCCAGAGCCCCAAAAGCAAGAAGGTTAGAAAGTTTATTATCATACAAAGCAAACTTTAAGATAAAACTGATCAGAAAGAGAAAGAGACTATCCATTAAGGAGTAATTCAACAGGAACAAATTATAATTGAACATATATATGCACTGAATATTGGTAGTCCAACTTCGCTAAAACCTGCTAGAAATAGTGTAACACCTACAAACTAACCAAATAATAGTGAATAAACTTGATATTCCAGTTTTATAAATAAGTAGATCAGCTAGTCAAAAATTAGGGAAAAAATTCAGAGCTGAAACTCACTTTCATGCAAATGGATTTTGCAGATGTTATACAGGTACTGTAAGTTAGAATGTTCTACCTACAAGATAATATATGTTTCTGACAGCATCACACCAAATAGTTTCCAAAATAGATCAAATAGTGTTCCATAAAGCCTGCTTGAAAACATAAAAGAATCAAAATAATATCACATATATGTATAACATATAACCAAAAGTGAAATTTTTCTTTTCCCCAAATCTCAAGTTTCAATTATTTTTCCAAAACACAAGCCAAAGTCTTTTCCAAGACTAATAGATAATTTAGCTCTAAATTTCTATGAAAATTTAAAATATTAAAATTCCCAAAGCACACTTGCAAATAGTTAACATTTCCACTCTAAAGAGAAGCAATAAAAGGGAAGAGAAGTTTCAGAACAAAACTCATCTGGGGAAACATTACATCCTGTGGCTACACATTTGGCATCCAGAGCAAGTGACAGCAAGAAATGAGTTTGGGCAGATTCCCTGCTATATACTTGTCAGCTGGAAACACATAGCCTTTTTTACTAGCTCTGCTCAAAATCTATAGCTTTCCTCTAAGATGTTTCATATTCCTGTCATCTCAAACTTTCTAAAGTTTCCACTTCACCATCAGATTTACTATTGAAAATTCATGTACCTACCTCAAAAGATCATGGTACTTAGTTTTCCAGTCCTTTCTTTGAAAGGAATGCAAGCCTTTCTCACCCCTACAAGACTTGCCTACTCATGATAGTAAAACCAGTGCTGCATAGACGATCCCAGTTTTGCTTTCATCAGGGGGAATAGTCAAGCTTCCTTGGACCCATAGGTGCAGTGGCTCTCAATGCGTGAGTGACTCTCCACAATGAAATGAACTCCAAGGAAATAATATCTTAGGAAGGTTTTCTGAGAAACTTGCTAAGGGGCTTTCTTCTCCAACACAAAGCTGACACTTTTGCACTCTTGTGCCAGCAATAGGTAGCATCTTGCTGATTTCTGATATGCACATAAGAAATCTTAATGCTTTGTCTTTACAGAAGGCACTAGGTTTCTTTTTAATGATGCCAGTATCTTCAAGAATCACATCTCTTTGGCTCCAACTTTGTACATGGTTTCCTTATCAGAATAACAAACTTTCAAATAAAGAAATTTGTCCCATATATTCACTATAAATCTCATTAAAAGTGTATTTACCTCTTTTTTTGCCCATATTTTCACTATAAACCTGGTTAAAAGAAGATAGCAGAACCTAAAATACAGCTTGAAAAATGAGCTGCCTTCAATTTGTTTTTTAAGTAAGTTAGTCTAATCTCCTGTAAAATCAATATCCTATAAATTCTAAATTCTTGAATGAAATAAAATGGACCTTTGGCTCAAGAGCTCTCTTCATACACAAGGACTGGCTATAATCAGGTTGGTGAAGGGAAGGCTCATGCTCCTCTGCCCAGCCTTCTAGATTTCTCTGCTGGGAAAGGTAGATCTCAGTATACTTAGAGGACACTGAAGTGAGATTTCTCAATTAACCCTACTCAGGGAAGGGTGTTGTCATGATCCTTCCAGAACTCTTGATGGGTTAAATCTGTATGTATGTCAGATAGTCTCAAAGTACAAGCAGCTAAAAGGTCATCATAACTCAAAACTTTGTAAGTGAAAACTAAAATTCTGGTTGTAACCCAAGCTGTTCATATGTCAGGCCAGTTCTAACTCAAGAGGCCAACACAGATATTTTTGCAAGAATGTAATATATATAGCATGTAGTCCAATCACCAATGAAGTCTCCATTCTCAACTCAGACCTAACAACCTTAGAATTTACTGTCTGGATTTCTGTCAGTATTTTGATTTCTAAACATAAATCAAAATTACCCATTAGGTTCTATTTATATCATTCTAGTGCTTCTACAGCTTGCTTCTCTAGAATTTTCCAAACTCCACCTGCAAGTCATTTCAAAGCCTTTTGGACAGCATGATCAGGTGAAATCACACAAAGAACTTCGATCTTTTCTGTATTGGTCAGTTTTCCCATCCTAAGGCACAATGTCAACCCTTAAAACTTAAGAAAGGTTTAAATTAGGTAATAGTTTCAAGAAATTTGGTACACTGTTGATTGGCTCCAAGACAGGAGTTCAAGACGGGAGTTCATCTTGGTAGGTGGGCACTGTGTAACAAAGTTGCCTAGTGAGAAGTAGACTAAAAAATAAAAGCAACAGAGAAAAGGGGTCAGGGAACCTGTATAGTAAGTACTCAAATGATGACTTCATGACCTGAGAACCAGGCACATCTAGAAGTGTGCTCTACCAATCCTCTAGAGAGCTCCCAAACTGATCAAGTTGGTACTTAAAAGTAAATTTAAAAAAATGATTGATGGTCCCATTTGACCCGGCCATTGCCCTGCTAGGTATATACACAAAAGAATTAAAAGACTCTTATCACAGTGACATATGTGCACCCATGTTTATAGCAGCCCAGTTTGTGATTGCTACATCTTGGAAACAACCCAAGTGTCCATCCACTGGAGACTGGATAAAAAAGCTGTGGTTCTTCTACAGAATGGAGT